>JAYRBW010062161.1:0-10063 GCA_036023295.1 Invenusta paracnida
AGAAAGCTCTTCTGTCATTGACGCCTGGTAAGGCAGCAGGATGGGACGGAATTCCTAATATCCTCTATCGTAATGCTGCTCACTTGCTTGCACGTCCACTCGCTCACATTTATAATATGTCTACTAGAGCAAGGAAATTCCCTGACCCATGGAAATTAACCTATATTACTCCAATTCCCAAGACATTCCCACCAAAGAAAGACGAACTTCGCTCTACATCACTGTATATCACTGCTCCCAGCCCCTGCTAAGTTCTTCGAACGTGTTATTTTCAATTCTGGCATAAAGAACTGTTTAATCAACGTTTTCGGCAATGAGCAATTTGGTGGTTGCCCAAACTCGTCAACAACCCTTGCCCTAATAGCCATCCACGATAGAATCACCACTATTCTAGACTCTCCAGAAGCAAAGGGTGCTGTTTTGCTGGCATATGACTTTACAAAAGCTTTCGACCAGCTAGGCCCCTAAGTCATAATCGATACGTTGTCTGAACTTCGCCTCCCTTTGGGGTTTATTCAGTGAACAATGGACTATCCCAAAAAACAGGCGTCAAGCTGTCCACATTAAACAGTGTGTTAGTTCACCAGTTGCCGTTACGTCTGGGATCCCACAGGGGTGTATCATGCGTCTCAACTTATTCAACATCGTTGTCGGAACCCTCTAAGTTTTAAATGACGCAAGCCAAATTTACAAATGCATTGACGACTACACGTATATTATACCTCTGTTAGACAAAAATCATGACTTAATTTTGGCTGAACATACAAACATGCTTGAGTGAGTAAACAATGCCAATTTGAAAGTTAACATCGCTAAAACTAAGTGTATGATTCTTTCCTGCTCTTCAGGAAGGCACACGCCCATCATTTGTGGGGCCGATTGCGTCTGCTCAGTAATGCCCGCACTTCACCGTCGACAAATCAAGCTGCAATTAATCTCCTTTGGAAATGTTTTCACCCGCTCAATCTTCTTTATTCTATTTGCCCACCAAAATCAGTTAGATCCGCTCGTTTTATACAACCTCCCAGTAGATCTAGCAGGCGGTTTGCATCTTTCTTCCCTTCGACTGTTTACCTAGCTAACTCTCGATGACTGTTCGTTAAATCTCCAATTTTCGCGTTGTCATATTTAAGTTATTTTCTGTCATTTTCTATTCTATGTTACATGATTGTTTTATATGGCTAGCAACTGTACAACTGCTTCCTAAAGTGTACCGATTCCCATTGTACACGGATTTTCGATTCAAAATATACGCCAATAATAATAATATACATATATACATTAATATAATACATAATCGTTATACGAGTATTAACCCGCACTTTACGCAAAATTCAGCTAAACAAATTCATATACCTCCTGTGGGATATTCTTTTGTTTCTGCTTCAGTTTTTTTAGTGTTGAACATAGAGTTCGGTCGATTTAAAAAATAATTTTTTAAAACAAACGCGTAGTTTTTAAATTATAAATTATAAATATAAAACCGTTTATGATAATATTATAAATATTATTTATAAAAGAAACATCAATATTTATATATTCGTTGTAGCAATAATACTTTGGAGTAAAACATGCCTTAAAAAAATGACTCGCTTATATGATCGCTACTTAATTTAAAAACTAAAGCTACCAGTTTGGTAAAATCTTTAATGTTTGTGTAATTTGTTAGTGTTGCTGATATCAGTATTTTTAAATCTATAATGTCACTTTAAATATAAAATTTATAAAGTTACTGTACTTTCCCGATATAAAAATATAAGTTTTCAATAATAAAGTGACAACATGTTTACGACAGATTATAAAATGTTGAATTTCTATATTTAAGGTCATTTTAAAATATAAATGGTTAGGTTAAGTACTCTTTAGATTAAATAAATTAAGAAAAACATATGCATACACAGTTCATTATTAATAAGATACGCAATTTTGTAACAATATATTAGGCTAAAAGAGCTACATACCTGAGTGCCAATACAAGGATGAATCAAATGTTTAGGTGTATCAGCTGTTTGCTCAGTAGAATCTTCATCTTCCATGTTTGGGAGTGATGTGCCTCGATTTTCGTATCGATCTTTGTTGACCTCCTTGACCTTGAACCGACGGCGTCGACGTAAAAATGATCCTTAGAATATAACAATATAACAGGATTATATACAAATAACTATACACGTTGTCATATGGAAGAATATAATATATATGAATTGTATAAAGTTTAGAAAATATTAACTATAATTTTTAATAAAACTTCATTTATATACAAATGTTATAGTTTCATTGCATTTAACTTTTTAATTTTTTTAAATATTATGACATTAATTTGTATTGTGGCTTTTTAATATTAAATTTTAGTTATGTTCCGATAAATATTAATAAATATTATTTATATTATATATACCTTATCTATTTACAATAGAAATAAAAACATTTAAAAACATTAAAAATATATATTTAAATATATTTAAATATTTCCTGATAACTTTAGCTATGAAATTTTATATAAATAAAGTATATAAAGTTTTGCATGATTAATTATTATTAATGTGGCCAACAATGTAGAATTGAATTTGTTTGTCAGTTAGAAGAACTCACCATTATCAAACATGTTATAAGCGTCGGAGTTAAGAGACCAGTAGGCCCCCTTTCCTGGCTTTTTGTCATCCCGAGGAACTTTAATGAAGCATTCGTTGAGACTTAAATTATGTCTGATGGAGTTTTGCCAGCCCTGTTTGTTTTCTCTATAGTAGGGAAACCTATAAGGAACAAGGATAAACATGTAGTTTTTAAAATTGATTTTGTTTAAAAACAGCAATAGCCATTTAACATGGATTTTTAGAAAACTCCTATAAAACACGTTGAATGCAGCGATTTCGATTGCAATAATAAATATCATTAAGAGCTGTTTCAATATTCTTATCCCATCAGCTATAGCGGATATATTTCAATATATTAATCATACATAAAAATAAAAATTAATTTAATGAACACGCTATATTAAGCTAACACTACAATGGTGAAACTGCAACTGCAAAGGTTAAACAATAAATATATTAGGTGAACTTCAGCATCTAAATTGGCTTGATTGTTTTTTATGATCTAATTCAATGTGTATGTCAAGGCGAAATAATTGTAAACTGTCTATATAAGAATATTAATTTCATATTAACAATATTTTTAGTATTTTATCTACCTGTACTATAGGATACCAATGGCTAGATCACAATCATGTAATGTGCAGCACATGTTGAATTACTACTTAGTCGCGAAGATATGCTGCCCATGGAAACTTTGCGTGCCTTATCTCTTGATTCGAATAAAACGGTAAAATTCTTCGTTTCGAATTTACGTTTCACTTTTTTTCTCCACAACACAAATTAAAAAACAAGCGAGGACGGAAAAAATTGGGAGGTGTCATCGAGTATCACATGACATCTCTCCAGATGTGGCCCCTCTGCTTACCCTAGCTTCCGACAAGCAAAAAGACCTTCATTCACCTTGCTTTTCGACATACAGATCTTTATATATATGGTACGGATGTGCCGCTCATGTGTGCGAAATTTTAAACAACTCCGAGCAACATGTTCGACTCCGCCCAAAAAATGCATGTGTTTTGGGTGTCAGTACAACACCACTGAATGTAAGGGCACATAGGGGTGTTACAGCTACATGCACGGTGCGCATATGTCTTGTAGGGTTATCTATGTGTACGTTTTTGGAATGAATAGAGCTGAACTGTCATGTCGAGAATTAACCCGTGTCCTCCTTTCATATTAAGCGGTTATATATGGGCAGAGGAAGTACTGGGAAATCTAAGCAATTTTGACAAACAGCAATTTATCCGAACTGCAGTCGGCAGAATTTAAAGTAATAAAATTTAGAAAATTATATGTAGATATAATACGTTTAACTTCGTTTAGTAAATAATTTTTCCTTTTGCTTTTGAAAACTTAAGGACATGAAAATTTTGTTATGAATTATCATGATCAAGTTATGGTTATTAAAAGAGTTAATTGTTTTCTTTTGATCATAAAATTCGAATCATTTTAAATAAAAAGTTGTAATTGGTATAATTTAGGAAATATTTTTTGTTTGATCTTCACACATAATTCACTGTGTGTATAAGTATAGTTAGGTATTTAAAATGTCACAGAATATGTTTCTGTCTAGATTTTATTACTTCAGTAAATAAATAATATAGAATTTTGATTATTTGTATACTTATTAAATTATTTTTATGACAACATACGGATAAATTGTATAAGCAATTTTGATTTTATTCAGTAGTTAAATGTTAATGTCATATCTAATCTCATAAATAAACATAAAAATAAAATTAAAAAAATTAATTCATAACCGATGCAGTGCATGTACAGTTTACATATATAGTTAAACGAAACATGTAATATAATTTTAATGTGTCTTCAAAGCTTCAAATGTGTAATAGATTTTTATCGAATTATCGGCGTAAATATTTTACATTAATTATTACCACTAATATAATTTGACAGGGGTTTTTCTATCAAGATAAGATTTAAATAATTGTTAACCTATATTTAAAAAAATGCGTGTGCATAATTTTAATATAATTTCAATGATATTTATAAGTGTCTATATTCACTTGTATTTTTAATTCTTTTTTAATTCGAGAAAATCAAATTTAAAAACTTAACTTTATTTAATCCTTAACTGTTTGCAAAATTCTTTTAAAGTCACTCAGTAAAACTATAAGTTTAAGTATATAAATACATACAAATGTCTATATAGACAAAAGCATAAATACATTTTGAAATATATACATACGCAGTGTAAATTTCTCCTATTCCATTTAAACAATTAGCCAAAATATATTTCAAAATTAACTATATAGCTAAAAAATATTTTAACAAGCCATAAATAATATCAAGTTTTGTTACAAATTTAAATTTTGCTTCATTGTTATTTGAATAGCGTATAAATAATTGTTAAATAATTTAATATTAAAACTTTAATAATATATAATCTACCATCTACAACAGTGTTTTTTATTGTGCGCGAAAATTTAGATCCATTGTTTTAGGGATCCGAAAATTATGCTCAACATTATTTTAAATGTTTTATGTATAACATATTATAGGTTAATTCTTTTTTGTTTAATTATTCTTAAAATGATAATTGTTTTATTGTAAAATGATTTAAAAAGTATATGCAGAGGTCATACTTATTTTAGATGCTATATTGATAAAGCTGAAATATTTAAACTGATTGATTTTATAGTATAGTTAATATTTTTAATGTAAATGAAATTTAAATTAAAAAGAATTTAAATGAAAAATATATTTTATTGGAAATTGATTAATTTGCTAGTATTTATAGTTTTTATAAATTTTACAACTGAAATATACAAATTTGAAAAGGATTTTTTTATATCTATACCGATTGTAAACTAAGGGTTTGTAAAATTAAAATAGGTACTTATTTTTAAATCACGAAGTCGACAGATAGATTTAAGTATAAATTTAACATTATTAAATATGTATATATGGTTCAATTGTATTTCTCGGTAATTATTCCATATGGTTATATACACACATATATATATATATAGTTTGTCAGAGTTACAACAATTCACTAATAGAATATTAAAATAAATAATACATTAATACATATTATTTAAAACGTATGCATTGTGTATGAAATAATATATTCTACGAATATATTATATATATAGAATTAAATATATAAAATTAATTTTACGGAAAAATTTACCTTTTGAGATCCAATTCAGATAAATATATATATTTGTTTTTGAAGAAATACAACTCTTTATCATGAAGATGTACAAATGGCTATTATATTTTATTTTAATATGAAATAGTTAATGCAAAAAAACTGAATTTGTCAATACGCAGAAATAAGAAAAACATTTTCCACCAAAAATAAATATTTTAAAGATATACATTATAATATACAAGTATATAACTTACTGGTCCATAATAAACTTATAAATGCCATTTAACGTGACTTTCTTATCCGCCTGGCTCATCATAGCCATGGCAATGAGCGCGATGTAGGAGTAGGGCGGTTTCACCAATTCCCGATTACATTGCCTTGTGTTTGTCAAACAGTAGGGCTCCTTGAAGGATCCCGTATGTCCCCCCTGGTCGTAAGAGGCGCTGTAGTCCATGGGCGCATTAGGGTAGGGCCCTCCTGATCCATAACCTGTCGAATAGGGCCCTCCAGGAGTTTGGTAGTGGGGACTGGAGACACCATGAAGACTCTCATATCTGCCAACTACTGAGTAAGGGGCTACACAGTTGTTTGGCCAAAAGTTGGATACCGACGCGACAGCCTGATTTGGATTTTGGTAGCTCTCAATGTGATGAGATGTGGAAGTTGTCTCAGGATATTGTGGGGCCATGACGGTATTACCGGGACAAGCCATGAGGCTGCTCCAAGAAGTTGGATTATCCAGAGATCGTTCTGACAAAATAAGGGAATGTGCAGCGGGAGAACTCTTGCCTTCGATCTTACAGAACTGCATTGTTAATATGTATTATTTTTTATCTTCTGGATCAAAAAGTAACTTACGAAGCGAAAGTTTACAGAGTAAATAGGCGTCACGCTGAGATGTTATTATAAAATGAAAAGAAACTCCCCTTTTTAATAAATATGCCCTGCTGCCGATATTTCTTCGTTGTCTGTAATTATCCAGCGCAAAACAGAATAGCGGCAAATGGCCCATGTTTACTGGACTGATCCATTCAAATCCTGCCGAACAGTTTTAGCCAATCAGAGATGAGGTGTCATCACAAGACCATAAACCAATAG
Organism: Invenusta paracnida; assembly: GCA_036023295.1. Classification (NCBI taxonomy): domain Eukaryota; kingdom Metazoa; phylum Platyhelminthes; order Proseriata; family Coelogynoporidae; genus Invenusta; species Invenusta paracnida. Next base: position 6,805 of record JAYRBW010062161.1, read on the forward strand.
TATTACCGAAGTAATTATCCTATTAACTTGAAATGTTGTAAATCACAGCGTTGAGATATTATTTCAACATCTGCGATAAAACTGTCAATGTAGATTATCATTTTGGCAATAAAGTTTGTGAGATGGTGTAGACAAAATTTTAGAAAGTTCCCAGAGTTATACAGTAATATGCATAAATATATATCATATATAAATAATATCATAAATATTACAATAGTTTTACACTTTTTAAATAAAGACTCCTCTAAAGTATCTTAGTTATTTCCGGTTCCAACTCTAAATACTTATTGCATTTATAAATACAACCTTGTAAGTAAACACTATCTCCAATTAGAAGATATTTAACTTAAATTATATCATTAAAATATAGTTGGATTATAATGGACTGATACATAAACGTGGATTTAAAATTGTATTAATTTGATCTCACAAATGTATTTTTCTTTTAATTATAAATTATGATAAATAAATTACGCCATTGCTATTATTGACTGAAATTTGGATAATGCCATATACTATGTTTTATCTATTACTATATAGTATTTGTAATATATAGTTGCATTCATATAAGGAAAAACTCCGTTTATTTTAATAAATATTTCAATTATGACAATAAAACAAAAACAAAACACGAACCCATACGTTTACTAAATTATTTGCCGGGCATGATAAAAAATATTCAGAAATACAGACTAAACATTATAGTATAGGTCCTATATATACATATATGTTATAGGATAGAAATGTTACTGACTTCAAATGGATTCTACCAAACGAAGTGGTATTTTAGTTTGAACTCGTAATTAAATTAATTGATTTTTCATTATATTAAGTTCTTTGATTATTGAATATACTTAATTATATAATAACAATGTCTTTATTAGGTATATAGTTCGCATTATAACTTAAACAGAGAAAAAATAATTATATATATATATGTATATCAAAGTAGATACTTTAGACCAGTAAATTCTCATACTATGGTAATATATCATGAACAAAATACACAATTATTATTAAAATTAACGTAATATATCTATGGGCATTGATGCAGGGAATAGGAAGTGGATGAAATGGAGTTTTACAAAATTATTTCATTACAATTTATTTCCCTTTTAACTGAAAAAAATGTTTTGTTCTAATTTGTTAATTTTATATTATATTTATTCATTTTTAATACCTATTTTTATTTCTTGTTTTAGATATAGGATTTCTCGAGATATTAAAATAAATTTTAACATTATTAAATTTATATGCTAAATGATTACTATAGTTCATCTATATGATTTATATTGAAATATATATTATATGTTATGAAATATACTTGCCGTATATACTTAGATATTTAATAGCCTCATTGTACCATAAATCAGTCATATAAATATAAATGAATGAATTATAGTAAGCTCTTGTATATTCGGTATATACAGGCTATGTTTATTAGTGTAATTCAAACACTCTGGTTAAGTTTCAAAACAACTCACTAAAATGTTGGCAACTGTTAAGTTAAGATTAATTGCGTCATTTATTTATAAATATTTGTTTCTAACGGTTCATTTCGCTATCTGCATATGTTTATGTTAAGTATAGTTCTATAGCTTGTATGAGCTTAATATCTTATAACACCATGAGCCATAATTGCTTCATGTTCCTTACTCCAAACATGATCAAGAATCGAGTAGAGTTGGAATTTTTCTCAACTTCCTCATTTCAATCAACAATCCGTCACTATTTTGAGAACTGTTAAAAAGACCTGGGGAGTAGGCAATACAAATACAACTATAAGAACTATAAGAGCTGAGGTTTGAGATATTACATGCAACTGTTGCTCTCAGTTAAGATGTTAACTCCGGGGTTCCATAATACGCAGGGACCTCCGATCTGCAAAGTACCCGTAGAACAATATGACTATTCAAGCTTTCATGAAAAGGGATCAAATTACTGTTTTCTTGATATATATAAATATGATATATATTTATATATTTATTAATTTTTAATGGGTTACCTTCAGGTAAAAGTAAGTCTGCATATTATTCATATATATGATTCATTGTGTGATAAAAATACAACGGCTTATATTAATGTATTAAGTTTTATTACAAATTATAATATTATGATTTGTAATGTTTAAAATAGAACATACACATATTTTAATTGTAATTTTACTTAAAAATAAACCAGATCCAATTTTACTTTTAATGATTTCATTAGCAATATAAAAACTATTTCATATACAATTTCTTGGTATAAACGGGTATATAATTACATTTACTGTATAATCGTATACCATTTAAAAAAAATTAAATACTGTGTTACTCGCTTATAACTGTATAATTTCTTTATTAACAAATATATTTCTTTATAATCCTAGCAACTACTATAGGGGTGAATAACCTTCGAAACATTCACATAATGCACTAATGCACATATAATCTAATAACATGACTTACCAAAGTCTGATTTCTTTATTGTTTATGTTGTCATTAAATCTACCAGAATAATTAAATAATCAGTGTAAGCCTATCTGTTAATCTTAATATAAATATATATGTGACTGGATAGAAACCGTATTGTGCACTGCACTGTAGGCAAAAAAAACACTTGAACATTTGCTAAAATAAATTTGTTAATTAAAAAGAGATCGAACTTTCGATGTAATGATACAGATAGGTACTAAAAATTAAAAAGCGACCAAGCTTTCTGGCTATGATTATAATGTTAAGTTACATAGAAAGCTCGATCTCTTTTTAATTAATTAATATATTTTAACAAATTTGCAAGTTGTTTCTCTTATTTAAAAATATATGTTTTAAACAAGTTTCTATACAAATCTATATTGTTAATAGCGTCTTAAAAATTTGAAATACTTTACATATATATTTAAAATAATTTTATAAATATATATTTATATATTCAAAGATATATTTAACGACCCCAGCAAATACTGCAATATTATTCAGTATATATACATTTCACATTATACTACAGTTCATATAAATTTAAGACACAATGTTACTTCTAGAAATGATTGATCCGTAATGTACTAATCCATACAGCAAAACCCTACTACTTTAAGAACTTTATATCCAGAATGATATTACCAGAACAACACTTACCTGTTTTTCTATTTTACTTCCTTCATAGCATTGTTCGTACCTGTTACCTTCGTTTCGCATAGTTAACTTTATGTTATTCCTATGTTATATTTTTCACAAACTATTGCGTTTTGTCAGTTATTTTTCAATAAACATTATTATTA
>JAYRBW010062162.1:0-10063 GCA_036023295.1 Invenusta paracnida
AGATAATCAAATAAGAGTATATTTACTCTTTCAAAGAGTGTCACCTGAGATAATCAAATAAGAGTATATTTACTCTTACAAAGAGTATCTCAGGTGACACTCTTTTTAGTGTATATTTACTCTTTTTTATTAACAGTGTAGTAACCAGTCGATGTCCCACGTCATCACAACTTACTTTTTTCTCCATTAACACGGATGTTCTTGTCTTAGTGATTGCAAATTATGATAAGCTTATAAGAAACATGTTTGTCTCCTCAGGACTCATTCAAGTACATTTAATCTGACAAAGTAAATGCCCTGCCGGCTTTTTATGCATTCACAGGAGCAAATAACACTGAAAGGTTCTCTTGAAGAGACAAAGGAATCAGGCTTAAAATTTACACCACAACAAACAAATGATCAGTGATAATATACAGAGGTGACATCAGAACAGATGTTTAAAATAAAAAAGTTTTGTTTGTGATAACTACTCTTCAAAAGCAATTGAGATTCGCAACATCCCCGAGCTACGCTAGCATCTCTTTTGTAAGCATATGGCTGAAAGTGACAAATTACCTTCAAAATATGGGGAGTCTCTCGGTGAACATGTTCCTAGAGCTCATATCCAAACTAGGGTATGGGGTCAAGCTTGTACCAAAAACAAGAGTTATTAGATGCACAAAAACATGAATACTACAAATACACCAATGACCAATGTTCCACCCGCACCCAAGGCAATCATAGAGATAGTCAGATGTAAGTGCAATGAAGGCTGCTTAACAAAACGGTGTTCATGCAATGCTGAAGCCCTCACATGCACTGACTTGTATCTGTGCAGGTCAGGTTTGACACCGTAGGGTGTCAGAATGATGAAGACTTCAGGCGTGGTACGCCGACCGATTTAATCGACAATGAATGACATTAAATTTGAACTTAAGATTTGTTCTAAGGCTTATGTTATCAACAAATAAATATAATCATCTTTTAATAATATCTTTAATTTTTACTTTTATTAGATTATAAAATATAAAAATTTAATGATGACTTTAAATCTAGGTTACAAACTATATTCAAGGTTACTTACCGCTGAAGACATACCGTTTTCATGATATAATCAAATTTATAAAAAAAGTGATTGGCGTTTATTGTGACTTATGAGTACACTTAAACATAAATATAAGTATGTTTTTAGATATATTTGTTATGTAATACATTCATAGAACTTTCGTTTGGGAGATGTAGGCCATTTATATCGAAAATAGCGGCCACTTTGAATATTTTCTATTATGAGAGCACTTAAACAAAAAATAAGCATATTTTTAGATAGATTTTGGGGTGGGTTTCTATCCATTGGCAATACATTTATAGGGTCTAAATGCTTTCGTTTTTGAGATATAGGCCAATTTAAATAGAAAATAGCGGCCAAGCCTGTACATGTGAGCAAATGTCAACATTGGTTTTTGGGTTCCTGGCATCACACTCTTTCCATAAATGTATTGGTTTGCAAATCTCCACGAAACTTTTACTCAATTACATTTGAAACTGACTAAGAGGTTGTTTTAAAAAAAATTACATAAAATTATAGAATTATGTTAAGGCACAAAAAAGCGAAATTTAAGCAGAGAGAAAGCCTGTAAATATTTAGATGAGTGAAATCACCACAATTAATGAGACAACTGCTTTCCATGATGGGATTTCGTTGCGCAATCTTGACATGAAATCCTACAGACGACACCCGGGATGGAAATAAGGTCGCGTGGAGTCGGGAGATTTGACAATTTCTGTCCAATTTTCGTAGGGGGATAAAATACTACTTTAATCTCAAAGTGTGACAGTGTTCGACGAATGTTCTTGAAGTTCGAATGACATAGAGTGTATAGTGTGGAGACGACGGACTGCTTATTACCAGCATGGTGGTAGTAACCATAAGAAAGATATATGTCCATGTGGATCTTCTTCCTGTACAAAGCTGTGGGTAAATGTTCGCAGCATACACAAACACCGAGGAAGGGAATTTCTTTACATAGAAGTCGGCTCCTTTTTTATGGTAAATTGTACGGAAGAATGGATAGAATTCACCTGAATATGGAATGTTTTCAATGTACTAGTTTTTTGTATAAGTTTTTTAACACGTTGAATACGAATTAACCCTATTGTTTTCTTGCATTGAACATTGTTTTTTGGCGAGATACGTCGATGATATTTTAGTCGTCGTTAATCATAAATGATTTTTTATTTTTTTATCTCTTTCTTTTATTTCGTTATACTAATGAATGGAAAATAATGAATCTATTTTTTTTTTTTTTAAATCTAATGTTTTCCTTTATTAAAGTTTGTTTATCGCAGACACGCATTCGTTCATTTTTATCCTTTTCTTATTTATATTTAAATTAGTCTTGCCTGGGTTATTTCTTCGCGTTTTTTGTATTTATTAGATGTGATTTTTACCAAAATTATATAGGTATATTTTTAAATCCTTCACTCCTATAAGCAAAATCTGTACTTTTTATGGATTCGGTCATTAATAAATCCTGAGCTAAACCGTTTATTTCTGATTTATATTTATATACCCCTCATTTTATATTATATCTAATGCCCCTAAATTTAAGTTTGAAAATGTTTATAAAATTTCTTGTAAAGATTGAACACAATGAACACATCTACTATTGAAATCTGAACAACACTTTTGCTGTCCATTCATTTATTTGTAACCATAATATTGATTTCCTCTCATCTTCCATTTTTATATTTATATTAATCTATGTTTAGCGTAATATTGCAGCTTCTTTTATTAATTATTACAAGGATACTTCACGCAATTTAAATTTATCAATACCAAATTTCTGATTAATTCTATTAATTCTATTAAATGATATTCATTCACTCCTTGTATTTATTCATTGTATCTTCACCTATTTGTTATCCTATTGGTCTCTTCTTACGTAATTTTACTTCAATTACGCTCACCTTTTGTATATACCTATTTTATTTTTGTTTTTCATCCTTTTGACCATGAATATGACGTAGGTAAATATCGATTCTATTTTCAGTCTATTTAATCTATTTATGTTTTAATTTGGCAAGTAGTCTCGGATTTATTCTCCAATAAAATGTGTGTATATGCTTAAGTATATTTATTTTTGATTAGATACTCTAATTATGTATTGGTTGTTATCATTATTTTATATACTATACGCAGGCTAATTTCTTTGGACATGTTACCATCACAACTGAAATTGCACGTCGCATGAAGGAGAATAAAAGGGGCCATAGTATTATTGGTATTAGCAGCTTTCAGGGACGCCTATCTATTCCTTGGAGGTCGGCATATTCAGCTTCGAAATTTGCATTTCAGGTAGGTTGTTTATTGTTTATTTAGAGAAAATATATAATATTACAATTACTGTAGCAACACGAATAAAAATAAAACAATTATCAAATTCCGCTTAGAAATATTGTTCCACCTAATATTATATTACAATAATAATTATCAATTTTAGTTTAGAAACACGAAAATTCGAAATCATAATTTGTATGATTTGAAATTAGTTCACTGTGAAAATAGCTCACCAAATGTAAACAAACTATTTAACATTGATGCATTTAAACAAAAACATATTTTTTATATATAGAAACGCTACGTAATTAATTACAAAATAGGGCATTGTTATACTTATAAGTATATAAGATAAATACATCTAAAATAAATACATATAAATATATCTTTATAGTGTTTTATAATTAAAAACATAGGATATATGTATACTGAATTAAATATTGATTAAATAACTTACAAATGTTTAATTATCTGAATCGTTTCAAATAGTTAATAAAATATGAATCATAATCAAATTAATTTTTAGAGAGCATATATTATACATTAGAAAAAGTATAATTATAACAATACTTTTAATGACATGTATTGATTAAAGAGAAATTCAAACGTGAATATTTATCCTTTAAGTGATAATGAATGACTTATAGAAATAGTTTTACCCCTAATATTATATTACAGTCTTAGTTTAGAAACAGGATAATTCGAAATCATAATTTGGTTGTTTAAAGAGTTCATAAATGTAATTTAGCGATAAACTATATTAATTGTCTTTGGTTAGAATCGAATCATCTTGTTTGATGAAGGTCCTCTGAATTTGTTCTAACTTAATAATAACCATAATGATTTCCATCACATAATTCAATATATTATTCAAATTTATTAGAGATCCTTGATGTTTTTCTAGTTGGAATTCGTTTACTTTATACCTATTTTTTTATATTATACATAACTTATGAAAATGTATGTAGTCTTTCGCATTATACATAAGTAATGATTGATATAGTTTATTCTCTTACTAGTTATGGTATGGTATGAGAATGCTACTATCAGCTACTATTTTACATAAAAGCGCTTGTAAAATATATTGGCAATGTGGATATCTGCGAGATAGTTTATATATAGTATAATTATTTTAAATATAAATGTAATTAATTTAAATTATATTTTACCGACATATTTTATTTTAATTAAATAACTATGAATATGGTAATAATTTAATTAAAATATGTAATTTGATTTTTATATATATAGCTAGTTATATACCTTATTTGTTTAATAATACTTTAGTTTTTGTAAATATATACCCAGTTTTATCATAATTATAACCACAAACATGTTATTTATGTTCAAATGGGACGATCGAAATTCAATATGAGACAATCATACTTACTAATGAGACCGGACGTCTACAAAAAATTAAAATCAATAGAATAAGTACATTTATACAATAACAATTCCGAATTGGACACGGTAGTTAAATCGTAAACCAGAATGAGAATATCTATCAAAAGTCCGAAATGGACGCTTGCAGATATTAATTTGAGTTTGTCTACATTTAGATTTCTAAATGAGAATATCACAAAATAGAATGAGAATATCACACATCATAAGAATATTTGGAAAATTAATTAATTTGTTTAACCTTTTCATCTGCACTACATTGTATGTATTTAAAAAGTCGGAATATAAGACTTCATTAATTAATTTATTTATGATTATTTATGTGGTAAATTTTGATAATGTTGAACAGTGTATATGTTTTTCATAATAAGTACATACATCTTAAGCTCATTGTTATAAGTAAAGATATATATCTAATTGTAATTTACTGAATAAATCTTACGAATTAGCGAAATAATACCACCCAAACAGATTAGATAAAATTATGAATAAAGCTTATTATTATTATTATTATACAAACGAGTTAATACAAACTAAACTATTGCTTCTTTCTGACAAAATATGGAAAAATGCACTGGGGAATATTGTGTAAATCATAAAAAGCTTACAAAAAAGAAAAAAGCTATTTTACAATAAAAATGTCTAGAATACAATAAAAATATAAATTTTCCATCGCGGTGCATTAATGTATATGGGATGAATTGGCAAAATATGTGGTTGTAGTAATTTTTACAGATTTGAGGAGTCATACAATTCATGCTTTGAAAAGTAGTTTGGTGTAGTTTTCTCTGTCGAAATAGGTATAACGTGATACCCTCATCTCTCGTCAAAGCGACGTTGTTCCCGTTCTACAGATATAGTCGCTTTTTTATTTATCTTTTAAGCATGGAAAAACAGTTTTCTATGGGATTTAAAATGGAGAATAAAGCAGTAAAATCTCACATTCTTCGGTACCACCAGGATAAGGACGGGCATTATCCTACACTATTGGGACTTCTCGTTCGTCAAGAGCTAGAGATATATTAAGAAAAAAGGCAGAAAGTGATTGAGCTGATATTGGACCGTGCATTAACTCAATGTAAACCAATCCATCATTCCAGGAAACCACCATGCAAGTTTTCTGGTTCTTCTCCCATTGGACGTTCACAATGGTAGGCAGCTTGATCTCAAGGATCTCGTCCATAAGAAATGCGTGTCCACAAATTGCAACCCATTTCGTCCACGAAAATAATATGTTGATTTGATGTAATTAACTACTTTCAGTATAATGAACCACTTGGCATAGGCTTGACGGTTTGGTCACATGCAAAGAATGTTACATTCCGCTGACGCCTGCATCAACGATATTTTTGGGGTATAAAAAATACAATCCCGAATATTTTTCACAGAAGTAAGGGAGATCCGTGGATCATTTGGAAAATAATCATGGAGACGCTTGTTAATTTCTTTCAAAGGTAGAAGAGGATCTTTTCCTACTTTTTTCTTATAGTAATTTGACATTTCATTGTCCACTTTGACTCTGAGTTCTCCTCCCACTACTGTATTTACAACACTTTTGTAATACTGTAAATTACTTGATGCCCATTCCGTGCTTGGCGAGCTTGCTGTGCCATATCTTAAGGATTAACTTCAGCCAAAATAATTAAGAACCAACTAGAATTAGTTTCTACATATCACATATTTTAGAGCAAGTTTTCAGATGTTTAATCGATAATAAATTACTGGGTGGATTCTCATTATGATGTGTTATATTTTTATTTTTTTAATGGTGTTTCATTTAGAAATATAAATGTAGGCAAACAAAAATCAATATCCTCAGGTATCCATTTTAGACTTGTTGTTATTCTTATTCTGATTTACGATTTAATCAAAGCGTCCAATTAGGAAGACAAGTGTGATTGTACTACTGATTCTATTGATTGTAATATTGCATAGATTTCTTATTTGGAAGTGTGATTGTCTCATATTGAACTTCGATTGTCCCATTCGGATATGGAAATCCTATATAAACCTATATTTATATATAGTTATACACATATGTTTATTTATTTATAATTTAAATTTATATAAACTTTTGTTAAGTTGTTGAAATGCAGAGAAATAAAATTGTGATTTTATTCAAAATATTTTATAATACCTTTTTTATACTTATTAATGTGAAATTGTATTGAAATGCAACTATTTATAATGATTAAAATTACAATGCAATATTTAGACATTAACAACCATCAGATTTCCCCCACCCTACACAGGCCTTCTTCGACTGTCTCCGCTCTGAACTCGCAGTCAACTGTCCCAATGTCTCTGTCCTTGTAGTCTCCCCTGGCTACATACGCACCAACTTGTCACTGAACGCTGTGCGGGATACGGGAATAAGTCATGCCAAACTCGACGCAACCACAGCCGCTGGAATGAGCCCTGAGAAGGCTGCTCAAACGATTCTCAACTCGGTAGAACGGGGTGAAGAGGAGTTGATATTGACAGGACTCTTCCACAGAATTACCATACAACTTCGAGCTATTTTCCCAACTGTTTTTTTCATGGCTATGAACCATCGCGCAAAGAAATCTAAGCCCTATTGATGACACCTTAAATCAAGTGCATTATGAAATGTTACTTGTTAAATTATATATACTTGCTTGTAGTACATATTAACGATTCCGTGATTTTAATAACTTATCTAGTGCTTGTCAGTATTTGAGCAAGTTTCAGTATACTATTGACTGATTCATGACAATCTTAAACTTTTCTACATTCAGATATTTTGTATTTTATTAATACTTTACAATAGTGCCTTATATAATTATAGATAATATACTAGTTTTAACTATATATAGAAATTATACAATAAATAATATTATCTAAGATCATGCTGTTACTTCGTTCTTTATCTTTATCTACCCGTGTATCCTATATAATCAGAGAATATCTATAATAGTTATTCTCATTGATAAATATAAATATAAACATATATAACTTGTGGAATCATATATCTATGTATTGTAAATTAATGTAGATTTAGTGTATGTATAATCTTATTTGATTTAACAGAGCGATCTCATATTTGATAAGCTCTATGGTGCTTGCTCAATATGGGAAAGATTCATCAATACCACATCCAGTCTCATATATGATTGCTGAAAGCTTTGAAATCTTGTACAAAATGATGAGAGCACAGAAAGATACTGAGACATTACCCGATCAGCTAACTATAATAATCGACACCACTTAAAGCTTTGTCCGACAGCTAGGATTTTGAAAATTTTATTTGGCAGCATTACAGTTGCGTGCAGACTATAGATAGCGCATCTATGTATAAAACACAAACAAAATGAAAAACATAGAATAGACATAAATATGAGAAAATATAAAAAGGAAAAAAATAAATGTTGAAGAGAGAACAAAAAGATGTACATAGTTTGTAGTCAAAAATAGGCTTTACCAAAGCCTTGTATAATGTAGGGCAAATCTGTTATTATTTTCATTGTTTCTAATATAAAATAAATATTTTATAGAAAGGATGCCAAATAATTAAGTCCGTCTATTCTAAAACTATTCTAAAAATTATATAAGTAAATTATATGTTTCCAGAAATCTGAAGAATTTTCCTGAGTTTTCCAGGTTTTCTAATTATCTCGAGATTTCTATGTTTTCCGGGTGTTTGCTACACTGATTTTGTTCTTTGATTCCCTACTCGAATCCTTCTTGAAATGATATCAGGATGACACAGACATTAATTGTCTCTAATATCTAATTGATCTCTTCTAAATTTCTCAAGACATTCTAATGTCATCCTTGATAATATAGAAGTGCTTAACTAACAAATAAGCAATTGGACCTTTAAAATAACTTGCATCTTAAGAATGACACTCTGTATTTCACAAGATAAATTATCAGTACATCTGACTTCAAATTGTTTTGAGCTAAATTAAGGGCTTGTATATACATAGGAACAAGGTTATAGTAGACTGAGAGACTAATCCAAATCCAAGGAGCTACTCAAATATTCTATCAAGAGAAATGTCTTGTCTAAATTCTATAAATATGGCTTCGAGATTTATGTTTTCCTTTTGTTTATCATGAAAAATATCTTCATAAATCTTGTTTTTTTTGGAAAAAATTCAGAACACCCGAGTAACCGGATATTAATGTTATTTAAGTGACTTCATCACGATCCAATAATGATGATTTTGAGCATTCAATATTATCAAGAATGACTGACTAAGTGGATACCTTCCTGAAGCAGTATTTTGTCATTCAATTTCCAGCTCTGGGAGGTTATCAAACGACTTTTGTTTATAAGCTATAGTCAAGCACTGTTGAGGGTGGTTCAGTTTAAATAAGAAAGCCGTAATAGAAAATGTCATTACCTGTAGAATCATTACGGATAATATTGTCAGCCGAATTGAAAAAATCATACATATAATGTGTATGATATCATCAGTGCGCTTTGCAATGAGCAGATATTATGTATATAAACAAAAGAGACTAACTATAAAAAGATCTTAAAAGACATACTAGGAGTGCAGAATTGGGTGCAAAGAAAAAGAAATTACAAAAAATGTCGGGCAGTACAAATCCTCGAAAAAGCTAGCTGAAATATATGAAAAAATATTTAGATAATGGTGAAATCAAATAGGAGAAAACATACCGCAGAGGACAAGGAAATAAAGGCGCTTATTCGTATTTTTGAAGGAAAATATCATATAGCATTATTTATTTTTGTTTCAAACAAGTGTACGACTTTTTTTTCTTGTAGCTGAGATATAATTGCATTGTTTACATTTTGGATTATGTAGTATTTCATAGTGATTTGATCTATCGTGTGGTTTCGCTTTAGTTCTATATTATTATGTACAAACATTTAGATTACATGATTTCTGTAGATCTAATATAACTTATCAAAATTATTATTTATTATGTCATAGTAAAATTTGTGTTAATCTTAATTTTAACAGAGATATTTTAAATTGTTGCTCGACACTTCGATTTGATTAAATTAAGGAAAATGCTCAACTGGGGTAAATTGTGTGCTTCATATATGGCTTTTCAAAAGATTAAATGTTGAAAAAATTATAACAAAAAATGTTCTGATAAAAAGTGCCAGGGAAAAGTGATACGTAACATTATTTAAAAAATACTACATAACTAAATTATTAATAATTAAGTAAAATGCTTAAATCGGGTAAATTTGTGTGGCATATTGTGTTCAAATAGAAAAATCCACAAAAGTAAAATTTTATTGTACTAATTATTATTAGTAGACTAAAATTTAATTTTTGTGGATTTTTCAACTATTTTACAACTTTTGCATGACACCTTACTTATTAGTACGTATTATACGTA
>JAYRBW010062163.1:0-10063 GCA_036023295.1 Invenusta paracnida
ACATAAAATAATAGTCTCAATGATTGGGCGCAATCTTTCTCTATTTTCTTCAGCTTCTCTTCGTTTCGCATCATCCAGCACTTTGTCGATGGATTGGAGTGGGTTATTCTAAGTCCGAATAATTTCTCGGCGGCCACTGTTGTTAATTTGTGGTAATTTATTATAGTATGAGCTATAGTTAGTGAATCTACTAGAAAAGGGTACTCTATCGATTTTTATCGCTTCTGCTTTTACAATTAGGAGCGAGACAGGAGTCTACAGAAATTAAGCAAAATAATTTTTTCATTTTTTCATAAAAGTCCATTTCTTTGGGGTGCTTATTTATTTTTCATTGGGGGTGTGGTCTCCCCCCCCCTCTTGGATCCGCGCTTGACATATTTGATACTTTCATAAGTGAATACCTACTATAAAAATTTACTCTTGTACCTACATTTAATTTTATAGTACTAAACAAATTATTATAAATTATTATGGTATATAAATCAACACTGAAATGATATAAACAATTAATATATCATTGTATATTTTATAAAGAGAGTAGGAGTGAAAGGACTGTCGTTGTTTTAAATAAAAAAGCTAAGAATTTTACGGAATTTACTATACCTACATAATACATAGGTATATACATAGCTAGATATTTAACTGTAAATATTATACGCAAAAGATCTGAATGAGCACAGTGTTCAGCCCCCACTCTCCGCCATCAATTTTAAAAACATTTCGCCACGACTGTATTAGTGTTAAATAAAGTATTTTTGCTGCTAAATTTAGTTATAGATTACTTAAATATATATTTTATTCTTTTAATCTCTTTACTAGTCCATTACACTATTACGAATAAATAATGGAAAAAGTACAATTATTATGTATGAACGTAACGTTATACTTCTCAATATTTGACCGATGAAATAATTTATAGGTGTAATGATTCTTCGTTTTTTAGAGTAGAAGAGCTGAATGCGATATACTTTTACAGGTTAAATATTTGAAGCGTCCGAGTGGAGATCGGAGTTCAACCATAAATAATTAAGTCTACACATAGACGGGTTTTAGTCATATCCAAGGAGTAATTATAGAGCGAAAATGACGATTTTTGATTTACGAGCGAGGTAATTGGGATACATAAATTCATTAAATAATTTCCGGAAACAAATAAACAAGTTTTGCAATTTGTCTAAACCCTATACACCAATCATTGCATCATATCCGTGTAACATCAATTTTAATTTTGAGTGAAAAATTTAGTGATAACGAAAAAAAACCTGTCTCAGATCATAACTGAATTATAACAACAAGACAACAAGAAAGTTGGCTATGTCTAAACACCTGACAACTACAATTAATATGCAACGAACTGAACTTGTTATATGAAGATATGGATCTTTTACAGAATAATGAATTTAACTATTTTTTTCGAAGAACCAGTTAAATCTTTACAAATTTGCATTAACCTGTTCAAAAACGTTAATAAATGAAACAGATTGAAAACGTAATATTGTTAAATGTATATTTCATAAGATACGCCATGCCATGTCTTTTAAAATTGTTTGTAACGTAGTATTTCCATTAAAACTAGCTGTCGTTAATCTGTTGAACTGTTTTTTGTTTAATTATTATAATTACTAATTTAAATAAATATACTATGTAAAAACCCAACTTCATTTTATTTTTCAAATGAACAATGCACATGTATGATCTAATGGCATCGTACACTATTATATTTATACAACGCAGGCACGTCGGAAGATTGAAATTTGTGGGGTGGGGGGGGCTGAAATTTTAGAAATTGAATGATACTGTCTAAATGCCAAATTTCTATATTTTAGCCTAAGAAATACATGTTATTTAACAAAAATAATCGAATTAGTATAAAAGGCGTACATAAAGGATTTATTATTATTAAAGTCATGAAGATATATGTACATACAAGGTATAAATGCATTTTTAACACCCACATTAAATATTATATACCGTCTGTTGTAGAATGATTGTAGAGCGAAATAGCATATAAACTGCATAAAATTGTGATAAAACTGAATTCTAACAGTAATGTATAGTTATAATAATAATGCAAATAACAGAAGCAGTGCAACCAATTAGTGTAATGTTAATGACATCCTACTTTAATAGTAGCTATAGACAAGACGATGTGCTCCGTGTATTCATATAATAAACAAATTTGTTCATGATACATATTATATTCACATATAATACAGTACATTGAAACTAACCAAAACTTCCAAAATAATTCATACATCTTTCATTGCGCTTGGAAAATTTTTAATCAAGGGAAGTAATGTTTCCGTTTCCATGTAAAGAATCAGTTTCCTCTTTATATGTGTGCAGAATAAGCTAATTATTTAAACGCTCTTGAGTTATATGGTACAGCGCAAGTAGCTTTTCAGGTGACGCAATGTTGAGAAAGTGCGTTCTGCTGTAGCAGTGGTGCATGGAATGGTCAAGTAAATGGCAAGAAGCTTTTAGAAGGAATAAACTATGTGACTCACTGAACCTCAAAATTGGTGACAACATTATTAATCTTACAGAAACTATCGATCTTTTTGGCATCACAGTGAGAAACAACTTTAAGGAACACTCCTCTACTGTCTCCAAGAAAGCAAGGGCTCGTATCTGCCAAATCCGTCGCTACTCGAGATACCTCAAGGAAAACCTACGGAAGAGCCTCGTCCAAACGCTGGTTTTTCCTGTTTTTGACTACCGCGACCAAATCTGGGCAGACCTCTCTCTAACAGCTCAACAACGCTTAGAGCGTGGCCTCAATTTTGCAGCTCGAACAGTGTGTCAAGCCCAGGCTCTCACACCATCACAGCCTCTTCTATCCCGGCTGAACTGGACCAATCTCACTGTTCGTCGCTCTCAGCATCGACAGAATCTAGCCCGCAAGATTTACTCCAACAAAGAACCAACTTCGCTTGTCTCCTTATTTCGTCCTCCAAGGCTAACAGGTCCGCTGACATGGAACTCCAAGAAAGGTCATCCCAGCGTCATGAAAGACAGAATCCAAACTTGAGGAAAGCAGGATTGGCTGGTGCATGGGCCTGCTAGCAAATTGACTCATTCGCAAACTTTGTTGTTTTTCATATTGTTTTTCTTTTTGTATGTCATGTTACCCACTCGATTATGAGTTTCCCTACTCGTTGTGGTAATAAATATACTAATACTAATACCAATATTAATAACCATATTCCACGACCTGCTTAGCCTACATGTGCAGTTCTTCGTTAAAAATAAAGCTGGTGAATATCTCAATTCATAACTTATAATATGTATATATTAAGTACCACTTTTAGTATACTTATATAACATACACCTAGAAATAACCAACTATTTATTGATGTGACTTTTGAACAGGAATGACCATATATAATAAGAGAAGATTGCCATATTGGCTATACATCTAATTCTATGTCTTATTAATGTATTTTTGATTATAAGTATTTGAAATTATCGATTCTATTCTATACTTTTATATCAAAGGCACTATTTAATACTTTGTTATTTATAGGGTGTATAGTAAAGAATCGCGTTATAATTAAAAGTGTTTCTCTATTGACATTATCCTACCTTTACTCTATAGTTTGCAATGTGCATCCAAACATATTAAATTTGAAGTAGATAGTCTGTATTCAACAACAGCAAACAAATTCACGGAATATAATCGATAATTTTTCTGTAATATATATGTCTAATAATGCTGGTCTGTGTGTTATTATAAATATTAAACAAACACTTTTCCATTCAAATTTGTGGTTTTTACGATATAACATATTATTTCACTATGTGTACATAAATAAAAATTCACTATATTCACTGGGTATACAATATGTGTTGTAGACAGACGCCAGTTCGCCAGCTGCATGAAAACGATTAGAAATACAAGAAAAATGAATTACATAGCTGTTAACAATGTATTACGATAACATGAAATATCTGTTCTTTCTTCTACTTATAGGATTTCAATTCAAATTCTTGAAATCCGAATCGAGTTACCACTTGTCGCCGAACACGAATTTCTGTACTCCAAATAATCAACTCTCAATTATGGAGAAACACATCAATCATCCCCTGGTAACGAGCCGATGTGAATGCTTCAAAGCCTGTCATGCAAAACGATCCTGTCTACTCAAGTATACAACTGGAAACAACAACAACGTCCCTTGCATGTGTTACGCATATCCCGCCAATCAAATCACAACCACTGAGCAGTCGGACGAGGAAAAGGCCTACACGAGAATGATCTGTCCACAGACTAGTATTGATTTTGAGGTGGAGGGTGATCGATATTTCATTGGTCGTTCACTCGAACAGCACAGTGATGCCCAACGGAAGTGCCTGGCAGCCGGTGGAAAACTGGCTGAATTCGACACGGCGGCAAAACTAGAGAGGGTTTGGGATTGGATGAACACCAGTCTTGATTGTAAGTGAGATATAGCCGATATACATTTTTTTTCGTTCCAATTGACCAATTTAATAAACATACTCGCCGGCCTCAGTAAGTTATTGGACACAATATGACGAAAGTCTTACCCATCATCATCACCGCAATATCAATTTTTTTAAATATTATGACATTTTGCAAATGTCTTTTCAAATTTATCATTTTTAAAACAATAAAGTTGTTAAATTTTACTCTTGGCATAATATGATTATTTAATTAAAACATCTTGATGTCCAGTAGCTTCACATTTGATGTAATTAAATGTTATAATCTGTAAGTAATGAAGACTTCAAAAGTGTGCCCTTACAGTAGATAAGTTAGTTCATCACCAAATTAAATTTTATAAGACATTTATGATTGTAGATACTGCGCTATATAAAACTAGGTATTTATTTCTCAA
Organism: Invenusta paracnida; assembly: GCA_036023295.1. Classification (NCBI taxonomy): domain Eukaryota; kingdom Metazoa; phylum Platyhelminthes; order Proseriata; family Coelogynoporidae; genus Invenusta; species Invenusta paracnida. The sequence goes on from JAYRBW010062163.1 coordinate 4,860, forward strand.
ATAAAAGTTACACTACACATTGATTAAATTCCAGTTATTCTGTTTGCTTTCACCTCCATAGTGCTCCGGAACAGTGGATCATACGTTGAGAAGTATCCTGAAGTCTCTTTACTTCACGTATCTGGAATTCGACCAGTTTCCACTGGAATACCGACCACAGGCTTCTACAATGAGGTCGAGGGGAATAGCATTTCTGCCATCGCCGGGTATAGCCACAGAATGAACAAGGCCAAACAGCAGTGGCTGTACGTTTCACTCAAAATTAACTCTAAAATTGGTGCCTTCAGTTTAAATGATTATAAAGCACAACCGGCGTTGTATGCCTGTGAATGCTTTGATCAGTGATTCGTGTATTCATCTGTGATGACCTGTGGCACAATATTATCGAGGAAGTATTACTGTTTGTTTACAAGGCCAATTATTGATCATATTTAATTATAGAAGGCAAACAACGTAAACATTTAATGAGCTAACAATATCATTAATATCAATTGTATTATTATGTATAAGTGGATGTGTTCATATTTTATGATATATATATTTCATTCATAGAAATAATTAATGCATTATACTTAAATATTAAACCATTTATTAAATTGATGTACATTATTAACACCGTAGAGCAAATTAGATTTACCATACATATATTCTGAAGGAGGGGTGTATAACCTAGTATGCACAATTATCTGCTTTAGTAGAAAGTACTTTACAATTATCTAAATCCAAAATCTCATATTTTAGGATACATATGTATGTACATTGGTGACAAAATACAAAGTAATACTTCCATCTTGGGATTTTTCCTATTTGTTTCGTTCTGCCAATTAATACATATCGAAAAGATTGTATTGGAATAATATTGAGTACATTTGGATTGGTGTATCATTTGAAAAACAGATAATCGAAATAAAAAGAAACACCTCAAACAATTAATATGTCAAATAACTCAGGGGCTAGGCTCTAAGCCAACATTACCTCAGTATCCGTAACACTCGATATTCTTCTGCTCCAGGAAATAAACTTGAGCGACGGATATGAGAGTGTTTCGCTTCACACTGACATTTGCAAATTAAAAGTGTCTCTATTAAAAAATGTAATAATGATTAGTAATCGGCACTTAGTTGACCCCTTACTATATTCGTAAAGCTCAATGTCCCTCTATGCATACACTATTTAGTATTTCATTCACAATTACTAGAATTATACTATTAATGCCAAATACTTTTTTTTGAACTCAAATTGATGCATTCCAAATCAAATCTTAGTTATGGAGAATAAAAATACCGAAATAACCTGCTTATATATACAAGTCCACAAGTGTGACAATAATTACTTATATTCAAAAATACATCGTTGAACATTTCGAAAGATTTATATGTCGAAATAAATTCAAAATATTTTGAGATAAGCATCAGTATACCTACATCGCATTGTTTCGCAGACTAACTTTTAATAAAATGTTATATAACTGGATTCATTTTTATTGGAGAATAAAAAATAGGAAATAAACATCTTACAAGTTTAACATCTCAATTATTTGAGGAGCCCGATGCTCTCAAACCAGCAAACTTGAGCACTCGTAAGACCTTCTCGCGTTGAAGGTAGAACACTCACATGAGCAGATAACAAGAAGATCATCTTGCTCCACATTATAGTCAAAGTTTAACATATTGAAAACGCCTCTTAAATACATCCTCACATACGGCTCCAAAATAAGGCATCATTCATAGAGTTAGAATAGATTCTTACTCTATGGCATTATTCATAACCCGACAACTGTATACCGTACCCGTCAGTTTTATATATGCCATTGATTATATTGTTTATTTGGGAACAAAAACCGTCGACAGATATAGTAGAAACATAAATTTCTATCCATGTTGCTTTGTAAAAAAAGGTTTATCATATCCCCAAAAAAGATATTTCAAATTATTCCACTGAAAAACTCTTTGAGGGTTTTTCACAAAATACCCTTTTCAGGGTGTTTTAAAACGGTATTTAGCTAAAAAAAGATTTCAGTTTTATTAGTATTATTAATAAATATCTTTTTTTATCACAACTTTTCCTTATTCAGATAATATTTACTAGTGTCTTAACTGCATATCAATAAGGTATTTATAACAAGTATACAGTATATTAATAGTTCGCAATTCTAATAGAAAATCTATCTAAATCCGAATCATTTTAAATCAGAACATATAACTATAAGGAAATCATAAGACCAATATGTTTATTTTATCATCAAAAGCAATTACTTTAAAAATGGTCCAAATATTCAAAAACTGCATATAAGTATTCTCAGAATATTTAAAAGACCGTATGTAATACATGTATTAATTTAAAACCAGACATACATAAATATGTAGATTACTTTTAAACTATTGCAAATCAAAAATTTGTAGATCTTAATGAAAATCTTAACAGCTATACACCAAGCTAAACACTCTGTTGCGTGCATTCATATGAATCTATATTACTAGAAGTTGTACTTTCAATATGATACGATGGAAGAGCTCATACTTACTGAAAATATCAAAAGATTACTGATTATGAAGAATTACTAAAACACATTTTCAAATTTGAACAATATTTTTGTTCCAACTATAAAAGACAAATTACAGACCAGTGAGTATTAAGTAAGCGATGTTTGTACGCGATAATAATCAAAATCCTTAAATTTGAAATTTAATAAAATACACAATTGTTAACGATTGATTAGTTGAACCAAGTAAACAGGAAATTGCCCGAGAGTGCAAACATTGCTGTTTTATTAGATGAAGACTGAAGGCTGTATTCATGTTTGTTGGAGTTTGAAACTGAAATTAAGTTCAAGTGTTTACAAATTATTTTTCAACGTGTGTCAACAATTTTTCTTTCCAACAGTTCGCGTGTTCTAGCACTCCATCCATTTCCCCACAGTATAAACTTCACTTTGTTTTTATTTGGAACAAAAGACTTACTCAATTATTCATGCAAATTCTCCACATGAGTAAATAATGTCTATTCTCAACTTCAGTAGGAAAAAGTTCAGCGAATTCTGGAGAATTATTTATTTGTTATAAATCTGAATCACCTACCTATCCCTTCGTCTTGACTTTTCTGTTCAATTGAGTTAAATATGAACAATAGTTTTCTGTCAGAAGCCTTTCTGAAATCAACGCTCCATGGACTGCCACGAGTGGTCTCGGCTAGCTCCAAACCGATGCGGGCTATCTGGTTACTGCTCATTGCCGCAGCATTCTCCTTCTTCGCCTACCACGTAAGTCTTCTCGTTGAGAAATATTGGACATACGGCCTGGTGACAAAATCCGACATTCGAACAATGAACTTCGTCTTCCCAGATGTCTACATCTGCCACAAGATTCCGATCGCTGAGTCCTACGCTAAACGAGCGATTGGAATTCATAAGGTAGAGTTAACCGACGAGTTGAATTATCTTCAAAAACATTCCAAACGACAGAAAAATGTGATTGTTAATAGCAGGGTTGGAAACACGACTTCTCGAGCAGGAAAAGAACTTATTTCTGTAAGTCACTTTCATTGGGAGACTCGACCGCTAATCCATCTTTTGAATTTGATTGGACATCGTTTCTATCAGACATTGGTGAGCTTGTCGGTTGGTGGTCGTGATCGAAGCGGTGGAGCTGACCAAAATTTGAAAGTGGTCTTCGATCGGCAGCACTATTATTGCTTTCAGATTTCATTTGCCGAAGTGTCCTCATCCGCCAGTCGAGGCGACGTACTCAACAGCGCTATGGACCTAATCGTTTACACTGACGATGATGAGACAGACCTCTACCACAAGATCCTTGCACGTTTCGATATCGACCACCACAGAGGTCATTATGGTCTCAAAATCTACTTCACCCGGCCCGGATTTCCACCCAACTATGAGAGCCATTCGGTGTTCATCCAACCTGGCTACTTTTACGACATAAGGGTGGACATGATCGCTTCCAGGCTCCACTCTAAGCCCAGCCGGCCGTGCTATCGGGAAAACGTCACCTTCTACAGTGGCTTGCAACCTGATCAATCCATCCTACGCTGGGATCCCTTCCGGATCTGCATCGATCGAACTGTTCAGGAGCAGTTTGTTGCCACTTGCGGTTGCTATGACTCCTGGCTCACGCAGGGAATGGTGCTACCGGAAGTAAAGAACAACTTTCCAGCATGCTTTAATCTCTCCCGTTCTTCGACAGATTTCACAGGGACACCTCCCAGTGATGCGCTTCTCGGGGTGCGCTATCGGTGCTACGCGTCCTTCCGTCAGACTAACTACACACTCTCCGCTAGCCGAATGTGCCGGGAACGAATCTCCTGCTCGAAGAGGTCCTATGTGCCCCGATGGTCCTACATGAAATGGCCATCAGAAGACGCCATTGCCACAGCCCTGGAGACCAAAATTCTGCCTCAGTATCGTCAGCGAAAGTCCCTCGGGCTGCCCATACCTGGCTGGGAGAGTCTATTAGCTCTCAAAAACACAACTGAACGAGAGATGAAATTTCGGAACACCTTCGCAAACGTTCGGATACGCCCGGTCACTTTTTTTGCTACTTTAAAAACGGAATTGTTGCAGTATCCTTTGGTGAACCTGTGGTCCGATATTGGTGGAATATTGGGTCTCTATATGGGAATTAGTATTCTCACGTTCTGTGAACTTGTTGAGATGTTCTACAATAGCGGTATCATTCTTTTGAACTCGTATCGAAGGAGAAATCCTGTTGTCAAGGAGAACTCTGGTGTCAACCAAGACAATCAACACAGATATACTTCAGTGTGGATTTAATTGCAAATCTTGTTTATATTTTGTATATATGAGATTCTTGTAAGCATTTTAGACAATATTTTAACCACTTCTAAGTAGAATATCTTAGGAAACATATTTTTTAAACTATATGGGAAGTTAAATAACTCAACTCTAATATTATATGAGGGGGCCTAGTGAAGGACCTTGTTGTTAGGGAGCCTTGTGATGTGGCCTAGTGAGGAGGCCTTGTGAGGAAGCCTTGTGAGGGGGCCTTGTGAGGGGGCCTAGTGAAGGACCTTGTGAGGGGGCCTTGTGAGTGGACCTTGTGAGGGGGCCTTATGAGGGGGCCTTGTGAGGGGGCCTTGTGAGGGGGCCTTGTGAGGGGGCCTTGTGAGGGGGCCTTATGAGGGGCCTTGTGAGGGGGCCTTGTGAGGGGGCCTTGTGAGGGGGCCTTGAG
>JAYRBW010062164.1:0-10062 GCA_036023295.1 Invenusta paracnida
CTCTATAGGTAGGGACCCCATATCTCTATAGGTATGGACCCCACATCTGTATAGGTATGGACCCCACATCTGTATAGTTAGGGACCCCACATCTCTATAGGTATGGACCCCACATCTCTATAGGTAGGGACCCCATATCTCTATAGGTATGGACCCCACATCTGTATAGGTATGGACCCCACATCTGTATAGGTAGGGACCCCATATCTCTATAGGTATGGACTCCACGTCTGTGTAAGGACTCCATATCTGTATAGGTAGGGGCCCCACATATGCATGCTAGGTAGGGGCTCCACATCTCTATAGGTATGGACCCCACATCTGTATAGGTAGGGACCCCACATCTGTATAGGTATGGACCCCACATCTGTATAGGTAGGGACCTCACATCTGTGTAAGGACTCCACATCTGTATAGGTAGGGGCCCCACATCTGTATAGGTAGGGACCTCACATCTGTATACTAGGTATGGACCTCACATCTGTATAGTTAGGGGCCCCACATCTGTATAGGTAGGGGCCCCACATCTGTAAGGTAGGGACCTCACATCTGTATAGGTAGGGGCCCCTATCAACTGCATAAGTAGGAGTACATCAGTTGTATAGGTAGAAAAGGCCCTTAACTGCGTAGGTAGTGTTTCGCTTCATAGCAGTCTAAATGGGACATTCATGCTAATTTTGAGCCTTCTAACTGGGACATCTAAATGTAGTATAAAAGTATTCTTGCCCCATTTAGATATAATTTATACAATTCATGATTATAATTAAATTTACCTACCACGTTATTTTATCGATCGTTTATTTAACATCAACTAAAACAAAACAACTAATAAAACTTCCACACATTCGCAGAAAAGTATCTCATTTAGATATAAAATAAATGTCTCATTTATATAAGTTGTATGCTAGATTTTGTATTATTATCAATAACAGAATTATTATATTTTTACATTATAAGAGTATTACTGTGCTAATACAGCGAGCATTTATTAGAAGGATCTTTACAGATATCCAGACGTTTATGAAATATATAACTATATGGTCCCCCAAAGAAGCTTAATATATCTAAGCGCTCTCCACCGATAGCCAAGTTAACGCGCTATTTATCAGAAAGATCATCAGTACAGAAAAATATAAACTATAAAGATCATTACGTTCTTCTCGCCACAAACACAAACACAAACATAAATTTATGTTTTATTTGTAAAATGTAATTACGGGAAACTGGATAGAATGTACAATATATAAGGTATTTATATTTAGTACGAGTATATCTAACATTTTCTTCCTTCTATTTGTCCAGTGGTGTTCTAGTTAGCCAGCCTTTTGTATTATTTACCTACTCTTTCTACTACAATTTAACTTTACTATACTAAATAACTATACTTTATGGAGTTAGGTGCGACTTAAAATATAAACAATCTAAATGTAATCAATGATTTGTATGAGTTAAATAGTCAAATAAAAAATATTTTATATTTTAAGTAATTTTTTGTTTTAAATTCTCTTTAAAACAACCAAATTATCTCCTATTTAAGGTAAATATCAATACAACAGACAATTTTCTATGAAACGACAAATCTCTGTAAATAATTTTCTTGAATTATTATCAATTCGTTTAGTTGAGTCATTCTGCAAGATCATTTCCTTGAGCTAATGACAATACTTTGAGAAGGTATTTCCTTCAGTAATCTTTATAATACTGTGGCGAATTGCATAAAATTTACCTTAAGATAAATCGACGGATAACTGATTAGTAAACTTAAGTTAGTTAAATGGAAGTCTTGCATATAATTTCCCAAAGAGGCTCAGTATAATTGTGTACATTTTCATAGTTTATGCGATTTCCTCCTTTCTGATTTGTATTTTACGCACTTATATTTCCGTACATATACATTGTTTATATATTATACTACAATAGGTTATATATCATATTATAAGCATGTTTTGTGTCATTTTTATGTATATTATTTATTAGACTTAAAATATTATGTATGAAAATGTGTTATTTGAAACATGAACAAAAAGTAATCATTTTATAAAATACTATTTGTGTAAAATAAATTAGTCATGGATAGTATAATGATCCCCTATATTAATTCCAATATAAATATTAAAATATACTAAGTATGAGTATGATAGAAGATAAAACTATTGTACAGTTTAAACAATTAAAATAAAAGGCCACAATCAATTTAACAAAAATATTTATTATATAATAACACAAACTTCTGGTTCACATATAATCGTGATTGTGATTATGAACGCATGATTTTGGCCTAAGTAGACAGAAAGCTTATTATTTGTTATATAGCAACTATTTTTGTTAAATTTAACGAGACTTTTTATTTTATATGCTAAGCATATTTTAATTTTTTAATATATATACTTGTTCTGTGATAACTTTTATAACATGGCATTTAGTACTTATGTGCAATTTACTATTGCAATGTTAGTTTATCCTTTTAATTGAGCTTGCGTAAGAATACGGTTTACCCAATGGATTTTTTTAAATAAGACTAATTATAGTAATTATACTTTTATATTTAGATTATATTTTAATACTACACATATGTGTAAATAAATACGATAATTTTATTAAGTCCTGTAATTATTTGATTTGATCATGTTATATATTAAATAAGTCAATATCATTAATTAAACTCTTTAATCGAGTATGTAAGTCTAAAATTATTAATGTAAGGTAAAAGACGCAATTAATTATTTATTTAAAAATATTTTTAACCATATATTAAAAAGAACTATATATTATACACGTATTTTGTTGGAGAAAGTAGACATAGTTAGAATATTAGGTAGGTACATATAAAATGAAATACGCACAAATATATTGAGATGTCACATAATAATTTGTTTTAATTAAAAATTATTCGTGATGTATGCTGCAGGGTTTTTATGTAAAAACAAATAAATAACTATGGCATAGGACGATATAAAGATAAAGAAGCATTCTTCTCACTATTTGTTTCCAATTAAAAACAATTTAAATATCCACTTAACACAGATTATTTAAGTCAGATTTTCAATACCTAAACAATCCCTATATATGCCTAAATATTGTGAGATATTGAAAAGAAAACTTATTTTAATTGAAAATCTTTGTGAGATGCGAATTTTATTGATTCTTGTGAGAAATTCAAACTCCGTCAATATATATACATATGGTATGTTGTATGTTAGCTAGTGAGAGATGCCGTATAACTGAAGTACTAATTAATAAGAGAGATCATGTGGAAGTTACGTGTGCAATACACTAGATTCAAGTAGATTTAAATACACACTTGAAATTTGAATTATTTGTAGTTATCTATTAAATCTTACTTATTGTTTATAAGTGTTGCAATGTAATTCAGTTTGATATTATCGAAATTAATATTTTTTCGCCTTATTACTATGTATAGCTTACATGTGGAAAATATTTCCACATAATATATATTATATTTAATAAATATATATACATATACTCGTATATATATATTATGAAAAATATGTTATATTAAAAGTATATCATATAATCATTTACTAAATTGAAGGGGCGTGTACAAATTAGGTATTGTTCAACTTTTAAAAAAATTTACCGTTTTTATATTAAATCTTAAATTCAAGTGATTACATTTTCAGACTACACCCATGTAATTTGTCAGTATATATTTACACGGCACATTAACATATACATATATGAAATCTAAAATATAAAATATAAATATTAGGAAACGGCATTGTTTAATGCTTTTAATAAGAAAAGAACCTGTCACTATTTCACCCTTTACAGCTAGATAAACTGAACATTTTACTTCAATATATTATATAAAATTATTCCATGACCATGCTGTGGGTGTTGTAAATTAAAAAAACTATTATTATACCGAAATTGATTTTATATCTTGTTATTATTCTACATATTTTCATTTCATTAATACAAATTCTCATTTTAATAACAATAATCTCAAGTTAACAATAGGTTAACAATTTAAGGCAGTAAAATGTGAAGGAGCAAGTCTTATGGACCACACCTATCCGCACTTTTAATATTTCTTAATTAATTGTTTAAAAAATATTGTCTTTCAATCTGAACAGCAGAGGCATCAACAGTTCGGCGTTTCCAACTTCTTTCCAGTAGTCAATGCTCGTGCGCTGATGTGGGTCGCATGAAGTCACATTCTACAGAAGGTGACTACTTCAAAAGTTCACAAAAGTCAAAATCTTCAAAGCAGAAAAATTGCTATTTTTTATTTCTCCCATTATTTAATTTTAAATTAAAATTAAAAGCCGCAGATTGCATAAAATTGGAATGCAGAGCTTTTCAATTTTAAGATGGCCAAGGAATAGATCACATCGATTTTGGAAGCCATATCAATTCACTGACAATCTGGCATTTTGTGTGCAAACACATTGTTTATAACCCGAATTTACTATTGAGCAACTTTTGTTACGTGGATTATATCTACTCATTAGGATGTTATTGTTATTTAATGTAACAATGTAAACAATGTAAGAAACTTCTTCAGCTTAATTATATTTGTAAATTATTGTATTAAGTATAGTGTTTTATTGTATTATTGCATTAATTCTGCATGGGCATTTGGTAGTTTTCTAATATTTTAAAATTTACTATCACAACAATTATTTTTGATTATAAGAGTTTCTCCTTCCCCCATCTAATGACTCAAGATTTAATTATGATACAATAATGGGAATAAGTGGTGCGCAATTAAAATTTAAAATGATGAGATAATCTTAAAGTTTTCATGAGTCATTCAAATCTGTGTGGCACGAAAATTAAATGTCAGAGTATACATAGGAATTTTAGATGCACGAGTGCCAATTCCAATATGGATATTTTAGGCTAATATGTGCGGATTTAACCAAGGAGGTAATGTATTGAATTCAAACAAATATTAGGCGTCGAATTCGAATATGATTTTTCTAAATTCATTCATACGCTTCTAACTAATCGAATTATTGTTTAGGTATACCTAAGTATAAGTTATTATGTTATATATGCACCGATTTTCACAAATATAAAAATATAGAAGCCGAATTTGACTTTAATATTTAGCAAATGATTAGAACGCTTCCTGTTAAATTTATTTCATCTGAAAGTAAGAACCTAAACAATCAACAGGAGTAAGTTTTGTGCGTTTGCACACGAGTTTTAGTCCTTATGAAAAGTTTTTTTTATTGTTCATGAATACAGTGCGATGTGAAGTGATAATTATTATACTCACAATGCAATTAAAAGTATATATGTAGACTTACAGCTGAGGAAACATTTCGCCGATGAAATTTGTGTATAGATGAGTATTTGATACTTAATTACTTTGGCTAGAATAGAAAGAGGAAGAAAAAATATAATATTATATAAGAATATATAAGTTTAGTCATATCTTTGGAAACACTACCACGAATATATCCTTCTTATATTAATGAGACTTATTCCACCCACGAATCAACTGACAACAAGGATCCAAATTGGTTTCTTCTTTTAATGTTTATTACGAAGATTATTAGTGGAAAACTCAGTTTAACAAAAGAAATATTCAAGTCAATAACAAAATTTTGAGTTAAACAAATGAAGTTGAAATAATACACTGAACAGTGGTCTACACACCTGTATATATTATATATTTTTTTGCAATACAATTTACAAATTATACAGTTAAAGAATTATCGTTGACCTAATACATAACTCTTTATGTTCAGAACTTTTTTACTTAATTAGTTTTCTATGAAAATTACAAATGTCAGGATTGTTGATGGCCAAATTCGAATCGGTACTTTTTGCATTTTAGGTTTAATGAGAAATTCGAAAAGCTATATTTTATTTAGATTTATTTATATTTTGTCAACTTATTACTACAACTAAGATTAGATGCTCCGACAAGAGTGTTCTTACAAAATCTAAAAGCTTTAATCTTTGAATCGTGGTCTAAGTTTTAAGAAAAAGCAATTACGATTTTGTTAGGTATTATTATTATAACTTTAAAAAATATCTCAAACCGTTTTGCTTAAATTGCGTAACTTAATACTGAATATTTTTTATTAGATATAGTTTTAAACTTACTAAAGATATATGGAAATTAAGTAATTAAATCATTCCATAAAATATACATGAATAATGTATTATTCAAAATGATATAAAATATACCTGAATATTTAGCTATTTTAGAAAAGCGTTAACCAAATATAATAATTTCTTGCTATACCGTATGCATGTATGAAAGTCTATTTTTTATTGTTCAACTGCAAATATCGTTATTAAACTGATATAATGAATGTTGTTTGTATTATTATTAACTTGCATATTTATGCACTTTTGTTCTTGATCTATAAGGTTTCTGCTAATATTCTCCGCATACTGTTAATACATTAATTAATTTACTCTTATCTTTAAATTGTTGTTACTGCATTGTGTGTTGGCATTAATGAAATTATAAAATATGTATCATGTGTACTAAACAAATCAAAAAATTATTTTGAAATTTTGAACAAATATGTAACAATGGGGGAAACGCCCCTCATATGAAGTATATGGTATAATTTTGTGCTATAATGGTGTTCTCTAACGATCCATCATTGATAATATATATGTTTATAGTTATACTATGTATTTATATGGCTATCATAATATATTTATTCAGAAACAGATTCACACTGGGACGAGGTACTTTAGCTGAAGAAGTACTTCCGAGAATGGGGGCGGCGGATACGTTATGGAAGGTCGAAGCAACGCCACCGATCAAGTTGCAGCGGGCAGATATTGCACCAGCTTCAGAGCAGAGCTCCACGCCATTGACGCTGCCCTGAAAGAGGTTGCCAAATGGTCCACCAAATCCAACTCTATCCGCATCCTCACCGATAACCAGTCCTCGCTAGAAGCCCTCACGAGCGGTCCCAGTAATAGAGATAATGAAGTCACCTAAAAAATCCGAGACAAGATCGATCGCATCAACTCCAATATTAGCTTACAGTGGATCCCGGCCCACTGCAGCATTGGACCTAATGAAAAGGCCGACAGAATTGCCACCCAAGCTACCAAAGAGCCCCAAGATCGCGTCCCGATCGGCCTCGGTGTGATCACGAATCTGGCGCGATGTAATGAAATAGGCAAATGGAAAAACCAAGCAAACTTCGGGGGTGAGTTCAGAAGAAAGTGGAGCGGCAGAGGAACAATCAGTAATGAGCTTGATTCTATCCTCGATAGAGCTGAACATGTCACCCTACACCAAGTCAGAACAGGGAACCTGACGTCAACCAAAATTTCCTTCACTTCATCAAGAAGATTGACTACCCTGTTTGTGACAACTGCCTGGGGGTAATGGAATCTACAGAACACCTGCTCTTCCACTGCCCCCAGTATGATGAGACCCGGTTGAAGACCTTGGGCCGTCCACACAATGAACACATCATAAAGACAAACCCAAACCAAATCCGGAAATTGCTGGGGTTGGCCGGCCATTCACGACCGGAAATACACCCGGTCGAGAGAGAGATACAGGAAAATACAACAGCAGAGGACCATGGCGATGAACAGAGATTAGCTGGCCATACGAAACATTCTGAACCACCAAAGGACGGTTACCTACCAGAAGGATTTACAGCGAACATTAACTGCAGGTTGAGAATATCCATTTAATGTTTTCTTGATTTAACAACAATTTTCCCTTAATGATAATAATTCTACTTATGAAATAGCTTTAAAAGGTAAACTATAAAATGAAGGTTTCAGCGTTACACTCTTAAGCAGTGTTGTATATAAATACACGATAGCATCAGTGACTAGGAAGAACATGTTTCTGTAAGAAAGAAACGAATGTGTAACCAACATAGAGGAATTCTGCTGATATAAAAATAGTTAAAAGAGCACATACAAGTTCAGTATAATCCTGATTTGACATTAAACAGTATGTCATATTGCCATCGATATATGTCAGAAGTTAGATTTATTAGATATTTATTAAGATTTAAAATACTAATGTTCAACTGTTGTTGGAAAATTCGCCGAATAAAATAAATATTTAGTATAATTTGTCAGAGAACGAGAGTAATTTACAAAAACGTATATTTACAGAAAAAGGTGAAATGAAAACATCACACACTAAAAGTTGTGTGAGGAAATGTTTTTAACGCATTTTTATGAGAAATTATTTCTAATTTTCAAGTTATTAACATAATAATGGGAGAAAACAACGTCAATAAACAATAAAACGTAGCTCTAAATATGTATTAAATATGAAGGGTCGATAAAAATGTTGTTATTAGTATTCTAATTTAAGGCATTATCAGTAAATAATATATAAAACCGAATTATAAACAATTAAATGTGAAAAAACATCTCCCTTAAGAAAAGTGAAAGATAGTCAAAACTATTTAACACTACATAATTTGCCTTTTTTTACATTTTCTGTGTATTTGGATTTCTGAATATAAAAACACATCTTGTATATTCATCACAAGTATAATAGGTATAATGGTTGAAAGATACGATGAATATGAAAAAAATTATAACAATCAATTTTAACAATTTTTAATCTTTGTTTGGGCTGTCATTGACTGTTACCTTTTAATGTAAACAGTGTCAAAAATAATTGTTAATCCAAATTAACATTTAAACATAATACAAATGAATATATACTATTTTATTATTTTCTAAGCTGATTCGAATTTTGTATTAAAACGTTTATCATTTAATATATAACAGGAATTCAAAGAAGTAAAAATATGTAAGTATTTATCGTATCATGATATTTTTATAATAAATTATGTAAATTGTTAACGACCGACTTTCCAATGCCATAAAAGCTAATGTTAAAAATATTGTGAGTGAATGTTATGCCACTGGCTATTTAAATTATATCCCTTAACATTGAGTGCTGCATTTAGGTTTTTGAAAGAATGTGTTAAATGTTATTAAAAAAATTAAAGGTAAAATATAATTTAAAATAAATTAACCTTGGATTGTATGCATTTAAATCCCAATCATCAAATATTAAGCGCCATAAGCATGGTGTAAACCGTGATCTATACAACTTTAGCTTCGACTATATTAAAATTCCCTAGATTTAATTACTTAATTATTTACTTACTTTCAATTTCATTTTGTGAATTTTCTTCAGAAAAATAGTGAAACTCTGCAAATATACAATATTCAATAAACAGAGCTGTGGAACATAAATGAAAATCAGAAAACAATTATTTTAATTGATTGTATATATAATTAAAATTAATTAGTAAGTACAATGTAATGTATTTATAAAAAAGATAATTCAACAATCTCACCTGTGGCTTCAACTTCATTTGGAAGAGGAACAGTAGATTCTTCTACAGTTATTTCCAAACTGAAGAATAATAAAACTGTAGTTAGTACACTTTATTCTGCAAAAGGTTCAACTGGACTTGTGTCTTTGTTCATTTAATGCCATTTATAAAAAAAATTAAAAATAGATGTTATTGGTTTAAAGATGCCCAATTTAATTTATTTAAATATATACATTATTATTAGCCAAAAATGGCAAGTGTGTTAGCTCATCTCATAAAAGAATTGAAATAAGCGTAAAATGTGTTAGCTCTTGAAAAATATATTTGACTTGAGCTAACTTTCTTTTTTCAATATTGTCAAGCTTTTTAGAAAGTAATTTAGAACTGTATTTAATTAAATGTGTTATCTAATAAGTTAAAGGTGTCAATTTACGTATCTTATAGTAATTAACAAATATCTGTCTTGAGCTGGTTAGAAAAACTATGGTACAATTCGTAGATATGCATATACTCAGAAGGTAATATAACATTTAATTTGTTGTTTATTATACTATAATAAACAACAATGGCTATAAGGCATAATAATAATATTTATACTAATAAAGGCTATAATGGGCAACTATCCATTTACCTACTTATCTGTAACATTTGATTTTTATAACATAAAGGTATCGTGATGGTAAAACTAATTTAGTTTTAATATTAGGAAACATAGTTAGCTCAAGTCAAATATATTTTTAAAGAGCTAACACATTTTACGCTTATTTCAATTATTTTATGATAT
>JAYRBW010062165.1:0-30407 GCA_036023295.1 Invenusta paracnida
TTTCTTACGTAATCTTTTCTGTGTATATAGCAAGTTTATTTCTGTTAATGATCATTATGTACGTCGCATGACTAGGAGCCAGAGGTTCGAAAATTTGTGCCTATAATATACTTTAAATTACAGCAAGTGCTCTTTTTACTTATCTTATTACTAATGCTGTATTGGGAGCAAAAACAATATATCTAATAATATACTGTACAATATAGTTCCAAGGCAAAGCTTGATAGTTGGAAAGTTTCAATTTGTAAATAAATTATAGACTTTAATTGTAACATATTAGTTCAGCCACTTAGTTCAATGACTTTACTGATTTTGAAATATTGTAATGCGTAAATTAGTAACATTAATAGTAGAATGAAATATAGGAAGGAGTACATCTATGTGAATAAAATATTTATTTTCCCAAGTTTGGAAAGCAAAAGTAAAAATATACGTTTTAATATATTGCACAATTTATGTTAAATTTTTTCATAATTTATGAATAAAAATACAAACTATTCCATAAAAAACTTGTTATCTTTATTTCAATTTAACTATAAATAAAGATTTTACACAAATCAACTTAATTTTACGCAAGCATTAAAAGTACTATTTTCAAAATTACCCGCCCATAAAAATACTTATACGTTTTCATAATAACTTATTTCAAGTGCAAGAAGGTAACGCCCAAAAATAATGTATATATTTAGAATTTCTTAAAATTCGACTGACTTCGAAAATTAAGCAAAAATGACAAGCTAAAAAAACAATTGGAAAAATTGACTTTAAATGTAAAAAAATGTAAAATAGCATATAAGCTATTAATTATTTCTTTAAAAATATAAATAAGTATGGTTTAAATGTTTTGAATTTATTATATTTAAACAAAACTTTTTGTTAGTGAAGCAAATAAGATTATAGAAGCACAAAGTAGAAAAATTAACATTTATTCGCCATAAAAAAATTGCGTTTAATCAGTTTAGTAAAAATGAAACGATTCATATAAACTATTTAAATTAATATTATTTCTATTCGTTATCAATAAAATTTGAATAATCTGATATGTTACGATCACAATGAAGTAAAAAATAAATATATTTATACCACTATTATTTATATATATTTAAGCGAATTGAGAAATGTGACAATTATAATATAGCTTTTAGAAAATATTCAAAAAGCGTAGCGCAATTTATATTATGACGGATAATTTCCAATATTTATGTTTATTAAGTTTTAATATTTTATTTAGTAAAACGAAGTTTTGAATATTTTCACACAAAATATTATTTTCTCAATGTTCTTGTGTTTGATCAATTGACACTATTTATAATATTAATCTATGAACAGGTTATGCGTATTGATCCTCCATTAATATTATTTCATATTTTTGTCATATTAACCGCAATTATGTTTATATTTTAATTTACTATATTAATACATATAAAAAAAAAATGTAGATGAACTCTCACTGAATTTATTGAATAACATATTATGGTTGTTTTTTAAAGCTATTAATACTATAATACATTAATACTATAACGCAACATTTAAAACTATAATGCTATATTTATTCAATATTGATAAAGCGAAAATCAATTGTAATCTACATGATACAATCATAAATTAAGTGTAATCTTCAAGCATCAATACTCGTATAATACAATTTATTAACGAAGTGTTGTGCTAAAATACCTTCATTTATTTTAATCTACATACAAACATGATAATACCACAAATTATTTTCAAGCACGTTTAAACTAAAATAAAGATCAAATTGCGTAGTGTTATTGACTGTTTCATGTGAGGTTTTTCAGTGTAACCCAAATATTGACTAAATAAATAATTCGGATGTGTAAATAATGACCATTTTTAGAGCTTTCTACTACTTTTATAGATTATAGGATACCTTCACTGTTCATATGAAAATTCGTACAAAAACACGAACCATGAGAAAATGTACTCAAGATTCCAAAAAACATTCTAAAGCATCCTATAGCGCTACATAATAGTTAACTAAGCATAAGTCAGTATACATTAATTTGGCTTATTAATAACTAATACATATTCAAAGATATTCACTATTTTATGATCAATCAAGCAGATTAGTCCTTTTAGATCATACATAATCCCTTGAAAATACGATTTAATACGTATAAATTAATACTGTTATAATGCATTTGTAGAAAAAATATATCAGTTGCTATAGCTTAAAAATGTATTTTAGAAAAACATTTAATTTTAAAAATACTCACTCTTTTAACTTTGTGTTACGTTAGTCATAAAAGAATTCCCCAAACACTTGGAAATCATAGTAATTGTTCAAAACCATACCTTAGCTTCTATCGCAATTGCTTACATTTTAGGCAAAAAACTCAGGTACTGTAAAATGACTAGTTTCAGGAAAAGGTAACACTGAATTCCAACGTAAAATCATAACAAAAATAATAATTAAAGTGATATGTTTGGGGTAAACATTTTTTAAACACACCTACACATTGTATATGGATGAAAACAATTATTTAACAAAAAATCCATTGTATGAATACTCTACAAAAATAAATACTTTTCAGAGAAAAAAAGGGAAATGAAACGAGCCCCGTGATGGTAACAAAACTAACTAATTATGTGTATCTTGGTATAAGACAATATTTACGAACAATGTCTCTCTATCTATATACGACTACAAATATTTTGCATTAAAGGTGGTTAGATGAAAAGACTTCTATATCTTGAAATATTACCTGTAATTATTTTTCATAAAAGCAAAAAAAAACTGCAGAAGAACGCCGCATATACTCGTATTAATAACTGAATTACGGTGGGGCTAAATAATAATGTCTTGAATAAATAACTGCAATTGAAACCAAGCGCATCCATCCATAAAATCTCGCGGAGTATGCCGCGTCAGGTAACGATGAGGTTTTCGTCAATCATCGTTCGAAACAATGCATCCGAATCGAAAATTAATAATTAGATATTGGGACATTTTTGCCGTCGGTATTGTAGAAATGTAATTCATTTATTGAAATCAACTTCATGCGGTATGCGAGTAGATATACTATGTACGACCCAAATAAAATCAATGCACGCAAATAACTTATTAAATATACTATGATAGGCATTTCAATTTTTCCGCTTTCGAATATAATAATTAATCAGCCAGGATAACCAGGTCTAGTTAGGTAACATTCATTAAACATATATTGTTTTGCTGAACACAGTCTTTTTCAGGAAATTGTATACGAGTTCTCTTAATTAAAGTACAGTACTCATACGGAGAGATAGAGAAACCATTCCAAGGGGGTTTGTAGATAAGTTAGAATATACCCAAATTACTTAACTAACACAATTTGTCATAAATCATAAGTTTTGATCAAAACAATAATGCCTCAAAATAATTATACTATTAATTCAACGAAAAAGCTAAATTTAGTACATAAACATCGGCTATAAAAATATTTGTAATCAATTATTTTATTTTATTTCTACAACAGTATAGCCTAAATAATTTAATAATTACACAATTCCGTAAACGGGTTAAAATTCTAACGTTAAATATTGATAATAATAACAAGCATAACAATTATTTTTTAAATGAAACAAATGTTAGAGTTATATATATATATTAATTATTTATAAATTAATAACATATTGTGGACAAACTACATACCAAATCTTAAAGGCAATACATTAGAGGCACAGGTTTATACTATAGTATAATAATATTACTGTCAAAAATCTGTACACAAATTATCATAAAATATTATTTTCTAATATATATTAATGAAAACTTATTTAAATCTGTGCTTATATTTGGAGTTTCTTTGATCTTGAAGACATGTTAACAAAAATAATGATACATCAAACATTTCGTTTTAACTATTAGATATTAATTAGATATTAATTTAAGTTATATTAGATATTATTTGAGTTAGATATTAATATATGGATTACACACTATATAGTCGACAATGCCAACAGTGAAGGTATAACTAATATATTACATCAACCGGATTATCTTCTTGTTTCTTTGAGCAAATTATAGTGTGCAAGTCATTTCGAATTTCAAAGAGCAAATAAATATAATGGAAAGTTTAATTTAATATTAAAAATCATAATAATAACCTATAGAATATCTGAAGATAAATAGGGCTAATGAACAAAACTTGCTAAAATGCAATTCAAATTAAGTGACCGTAATGAAAGTTATACATACATACACGATAACAAAATAAGAACCAAAACATCGTTTACTCCATTTTTAATATTTACATACCTAAAACCAAAATTGTTATATAGAAAACATAGAGACAATTAACAAATATCCTTACACAAAAGTAATGAATTTTAAATAAAGATATACGTCAAATATTTAAAATAGAAAAAAAACATTTACTGAAGTACTTTCAAATTTAAACAACAATAAAGTTGTAGTAAAATATTAATATAACAATATTTGAAAAAGTAGCAGTAACTATAGAGCAAATTTCTAGTATTTGTATACAGAAAAAGATGAACAAATTTCGGTAAAAAAATTTATGGTCACTAAAATTAGAGTTACAAGTCAAAATTATTTATTATAGTGAAATTCGTTTTTCGGTAGTGATGTTACTGGGTAAATTAATATTCTTTCTATCAAGAAATTTTGAATAAAAGTATCAATATATACCTATAACATATAAACAGGTTAAATACATAAATAAAATCAGACAGTTTGACAGATGAATACATTTTAAATAATAGGTATAAATAAGTGTTTAATTAAAAATAAAACTAGCGCAGTGGTCTATGGAAATTCTACTGGCAAAATAGATCCCAAAAACCTAATTTGTCATATCAAATATATGTATATACGTGCATTTCTAAATAAATTTGTAATCAACCACGATATTATCAAAGTGCAAATATTTTTTTATTATGTGTCAACACATTTACTGTTATACATTATCTCCATCAAATCGGTGGGCAGGAAGCCATCTTATAAACCTCCAAGTTAAAATTACAAAATATTTTCATATTTACGAAATAGGTTATCCAAACAAACAAATATACTAACTCCTATGTGCAATGTAAACCAGTTAAAACACAGAAGTGTCCGTTTGTATATTTATCTTTAGGTATTCTGATAACCACTTCTATACTTAAACCATAAGCTTGCATCACGGTATAATTATAGTCTACCTTAATTCTCAATGTATATATTCCCGTAAAATTTATAACTTTAACTTATATACACAACTATAGGAAACTGTAATAAGTTAAACGACTGATAACTAATATTTTAACCGAATAGGTATGGTAACTATTATGAATTAAATAGGTATAAATAATATGGTAGTAATTCTATAAGATGCTAATTTTTTGCTAAATTTTAATTCAAGTAATTTAGACAATAATGGTTTTAAATAATTGAAAACAAAAGCGAAGTCTATATTTTTTCCTTATAAGTAATATAAATAAAGAATAAAAACAGTATTAAACAAAGCCTGAACATTTATCTAATATATGTATGTAGATTAATTGTAAAATAAATATCAAACTAAGTAAACTTAAATATAAGCTTTATATTACACTTGAATTTCAAAATTTAATCATGAGATAACAATATTTTACTTCTATTTCTCATAATGGATTATGATGCCCTGACTAACAAACAACTGCCACATCCTACTGATGCATCTAAATAATAGCTTTTAGAATTAGTAATACCACTAAAGAAAATAGGTTTTATAAAAAAACACAATGCAGTTTAAATTCTTTAATGAAAACTTACAATATTCTGATCTACAAGCTATTTGAATAATCTGCCACTCTCAGGTATAATATAACTGTTACTTAATTAAAATAATAATAACCCCCTAATAAGTGTAATTTATGGAAAACAAATATATTTTATCCAAGAGTCGGTGTGTTATGTAAACTTAAATATGTCTGTGTTAATTGATTAAATAAATAAATACTGGAATACACACAATATATACCTTGACAACAAAATAAACAGGAAAACACTGAAAAGTTTTAATAGCTACGGGAGTATATCTGGTGCCGATTGAGTTATATTTTCACAGTAATGTTTGTTCTAAATCTATTCATGTAGAAGAGTGTCAGAAAAAGTAGAATAAAATCTGGTTTGTGTGCATACCTTTTGAAGTCCATACATAAATTTGCATATAACCGCACACAAAATGGTTCTCTGATTTGTATTTCAATAAGCAATGATCCTTCTTTTCAATTGATCATATTACCGTCCCACTCCCCCACAAATACACATCGAAGTTCCGAACAAAACCTTTCTACTAAAAGAAATTTCTCCTAAGAAGATTGATGTACTTCTGGGTACTCCCATAAGTATCCTGAGAGTAACCATAGGAAATATGTATATATACTTAACTTACTTAGAAACCCACCGTACGTATAAGCTACAGTATAAACTAAAAATGCAAATAAATGTACCCAAAGGATTGACATTCATTGTGGAAAAAATGGAAGTAAGAGTACTGATAAGATCTCCCTAACACCTATTAGTTTCAAAAGCAATTTATTATAAATTGAACTGTAGGCTGATCGTAATTAACTATACTAAATAAATACAGACTAATTTAAAACCAGCACACCACGCAGTGCAGTGTCTTATTAATACATGACACCATTATGTAGCTAATGTATATGATTATGTTATATGCGCGAGGTCATAGAGCCAGTAGGGAGTCATAATTCCAAATCATAACATGTCTACGAGTCGGGGAGTGTAGCTGGTACCCGGCGCCAGATAAGTTAAAAAGAAATCAATAAATAACCCATTTTACATAAAAATACTAAAATAACTACAAACTGCACAATACCAGCTGTTCTCGTAAATAGTTCTTCGATTTTCTCCTCTTTCATTACTAACTTCATAGAGATGAGTTTAACATCAATTACTTTGACTAAATAGGTCAACTATATTATAGATTAAAACTGTTTTTTTCTAAACAAAAGAGAGGACTTGCCAAAAACGCTATCAGTTTGATTGGTGACACACAAATGTTACACTTACAGTATGATCACATAATAAATTGAAATCCTCATCACCACTAGGCGGTTTGGTGATTTTTTTAAGGTGAAAAAATTACAAAAATTAAGTGTAATTTGAAGAACGCTGAAAACATATTTGTACTTATCATCACGTACCGCCCAGTAGGTATTTTAAATTTTTTGAGGATAACCCTCCCGACGCCTTAGTTAAGGCTGACTCAGAGATTAATTAATGGGAACAAATGTTGCCGACAAACGGAACGATTAACCTAATAGGTACTATGATGTACACACAGACAGACACGCCAATACATACACAAAGCTGTCATACACTCCCTCTTTACCCTATATATTCGCCTTCATTTTACAACATCGGCTGACTGGGATCAATTAATATTCTCGAAAAAGTATCTAAGCACAAAAACAGACTTGCCGCTTTAAAAAAATTTGAAACCAAAGCAATGATGTAGGCGGAGGTACTATACATGCTCCAAGCGTACAGGGATCTGCTTCGAAATTTGAGGGAGTTAAATTGGAACGATTTGAAAAACATAAACGTGTCTTCAATGTGGAATGTAGATATACACATAATTGATATAGCAAAAAAACATCTATAAATATACTGCGAACTGGAGTAGGCTAATTAAATTCAAGTTTTACATATCATTTAATCAACAACCCTCGGGGTCGGCTAGATATAAAAATCAATAATTCACTGCAATGACTAAAGTTGCTACTTTGAAAATTATCTACCTAAAAATCCACACGGGAAACAAACCTAATATTATTAAATTCTGACGACGTGGTTTTTTCTGGCCCGTTTTCTGATCGTGATCAAACGATTTCTAATATTACCAGTTATAAAGTATATTTAAATTTCTCTTCCCATAACAAAACTAAATTTAAAAATTGAAGATAGGTGAATGAAAAGGAGAAAACAAGGTCAAAAACACGCAAAGCGCCTTTTTTTGCATCTTTCAACCCTCTATTAGAGGAGATATGTCACGAGATATAAATTATCTTATAGCCCTAATCAAATTTAAATAACATTAAACCGATATTTTGCTTCACAAAAAAGTAAATTTCATGATATTCCCAATTTTTTTATACCCAAGATTTAAAAACAGATAGCTGATATATTGGTATAATTTTAGTTAATATTATTTGGATACAATGTAATATAATATATAACAATAAGTTTAAATTCATAATAAATCACTAAATGTAGCATCATATACGTATATAGAGAATAAATGATTCAACTTATTGTATATTACAATGTAATCTAGATGTATATAAGATTATATCTATTTTTAAACATTTCAATAGTAACTTTCTTTTTATATTATTTATAAATATATATATTAAAGATTTCAGTAGTAACTCAACTGTTTCTTTAATTTCAAAAAGAATCCCCACCAAGAAATTCAAACTCTAAATACAAGCAGTTACGGAATACATAATTTGAAATATGCATTATTGTGGACACAATCAATTAATATATTTAATGAAATTATTAGAAATCTAAAAAAATCATTAAACACATTTAACACTCAATAATGTATATATATCACGATTTTTTTTAACAAATGGATTTCAATTTAATGCGTAAATATTCACATGAAAATAAGATAATAAGTTCAATAAGTTCTAAAAATGTCTAATTGAAGACTCAGTAAAATAATTGGTACACAATCAAGAGACATTTCCTCAAATTTATTTACACTTACAACAAATTAAAAGTTAGACTAATTAAAAAAGAAGAAGATGTAATTGAGACAAAATATTCATAGTTTAGACAAAAAGTCAATAAAAATGCTTAAAATTATGCCATGCATATATTTTGGAAACACTGGAACAAAGCTAGGCCGAGAAAAGTCACGACTATAGACTATTATCTGCCTAGAGGTAGCTAATATTGCCGGCCATTAATAAATAAGGCGATTCAAAGTGACAAACATGAGGGCAAGATAAACGAACTACTTCCAAACGGGGCAAGTAAGTAAGCAAACGGTTGTCAAATAAACGGACTGTGATCCAGGCTAAAACTCCCAACTCACAATCTTATCGTCTATTAAAATAAATACTGTTGTTTCCAAACTGGAAAGAATGTGAGAAAATAGGA
The DNA here is from genome assembly GCA_036023295.1 of Invenusta paracnida. Taxonomy (NCBI): domain Eukaryota; kingdom Metazoa; phylum Platyhelminthes; order Proseriata; family Coelogynoporidae; genus Invenusta; species Invenusta paracnida. The sequence continues at coordinate 9,122 of JAYRBW010062165.1, forward strand.
CGTTCGCTTATTTCCCACAAATGCTAGATTTGATTTTTGATCGTCGACTGATCAACTCGAATGTTGGAAAATCATGCCCCATCATCTATATTATGTTGTGCAAAAAACCAATATGTTCCTACCTAAGCATAATAAATTTGTTCTGATCGAAACAAAAAGTGTATCAATTTTGTGTAGTTGCTATGTTTTTTTAACACTTTTCTTTCCCATTCTCAATAGTTATCACTTCAATCGAGAAAAAATAAAATATAGCTTTAGGTTGATTATATATTTTATATCCAAAATAAGAGGCAGTCGATAAAACTTCACCATTTCTGTAAAAAAAGTATAATACATATATATTCAATTATGAAACAATTATTCAGTATTATTATTAATCTATAGTTACTATTAGCTTATATAAAGATCCTCGGTATTTAGTACTTATACGCATAGTCTTGATGTATATATAATGTATTTTATTCCACAGTGAAAGATTCGGCGGTAACGTTTTTTTACACATTTAACAGGGTTAAACCACAACAGTAGACAAAGTAGAGCATACAGCAGGATGCAATATGCATCATTATTAATGTATACCATCACTCCGACCAATTAATCTGTGTACTTTTAAGACTATAATAATGTGTGTACATACAAAATCGTGGCGGGGATTGCAAAATTAAAAAAAAACTTGTTGAACCAATATATGGAGTGATTTCTAATTGCCGACGCAATGGGTTAGTCTAATAACAAACCAATGCGCGGGTGTGCACTCTGTAACTTTTACAGCGCTATTTTCTGCCCTAATAACTGTTCAAAACTCGCAAAGTGAAAATATTAGTCTAAAATAAGTCAAACAAAACCGTACAGGTCTATTATAGCTTCGTCGACTAAAATAAATGTGCATAGGTATGTATGTATACATATAATCCATATAGAGCATACCGCAATAGAAGATCTGCTGATGCGGCATTGTGGTTTCGCTACAATAACAAGCTGAAAAAAGCTAAAATAGATAGATATGCAACGTAGATAATGAAAAGCAAAGCAGAGGAAGGAAAAGAAGATGAGTGTGTAAAAAACTTCCTAAATTTGGGTGTAGACTATTTTTTGTACAATATATTATATATTTTTTAAGTATGTAGGTACAAACAAGAGGAAGAAAGAATGGAGGATTGACGTCTGCTAATCCTCAACTTGTTATTTTACTATCCGAGCGTCATTAACACAGGACACGGTGCAATGCGGTGTGCGGCTACGGGAAAAAAAACGAAAGAAAAAGCACGGAAGCAAAACAGAAAGGGAAGAATGGAAGAAAAGTGGTTAAGCAATGTCCTTGATAAAACATCAAGCATCATATAGGGAATAAGTTTGGACGAAATAAAGTCGTTTGCTTTGGTGTATGAGTAAAAAATATTAAAATAGTAAATATAATGTTTAAATTGGCTTAAGAAATATATATAAAAAAACGTATTAAAACTAAATTGCAAATATAGTCAAGTAGGCTTATTATGCTTTAATGTTTCAACCATATAAAAAGATATCGTAAAACACTTACGATAAGATTATAAGACTACTATAGATTAGGTACAGTACCGATAGAATTATAAATATACATATGTAAAAATGCGAGTACGTATGTAACGAAAAAATAATATAACTAAATCTTTAAAAACATGAAACATTTTACATAACCATTTTACTTTTTAAACCTTACTAAGTATGGACATCTTGCAAATAAAATAATAAACTCAAACGGACAACAACAAAAAACCGTTTATTAAATGAGCCTTGTTAAGAAGCTTTTCACTATAGCAAGTTTGTAAATCTATCAATTTACCAAATAGTTTCAATAAAATTTGGCGCTTTATAGAATATTAAATACCTAACAACCGTATAGACAATCAGAGATATACATCCCCAATACAGAGTAGATTTTAATTCGGATTCGGAGAAAAATGATACATTTGCAAAATAAAAATAATTCTATTAATTGGAAAATATATTATTCGGATAACAGCTTCGCCTATTTTTTAGACATATTATTTGTTACATCTGAAATTAACAATTAAAATAAGAATTCCCACGATTCCCTATTATATTTGTCAAAAATATGCCATACACTATAATACATGATTCAAGTGTAATGCAATATAAATTTATAAATTAATTAAATAGTCAAACTATTCGAACATCTTACTTATGCAATCTTCTACAACGATATACCATAATTAGCAGTACTTGATATCGAATGTCACCCTATATCATTCATAGATATAAATAGTTTATTACAATTCAGTTCTAAGTCTTTTAACACTCCTCGAAAAATAACTTTGGCGGACTAATCATTACATGGGATTAAAGCAACACATTCAAGCCTTCTGTTTACACATCTCGTACGTGTAAGGGATAGTAATAAGTTAGCGGGTCTCTATATACATGTAAAGTAAAACAAAAACTAAACTATTTATACTCTGGAATATCATTGAAGGACAAAAAGCCCCATTTCTAAACTTAAGAAATGGTTTCTTATTGGTCCCTTTCAATCATTTATTAGCGCTTTTGGTCATTTAGATTACAAGATGATCCATTTTCAATAATCAATCTAACGTAAACTCACATTTATCTACAATATGTTGATGTTTCTTTCTAAAACCACAGTTAGCATCAATTTAACTTTTCATATAAGGAAGATGACTTGCCTTCTTTTAAACATGCAAAAGAATATTGTTCAAAAATCGCTATTTATCACTCAATATTCCGAAATATAGAATTTAATCGCTAGACGCAGATTTATGTTACCCTCTTTAGGATTGGTTATCTTGGTGATTTATGTATTATGTTAACAAACGAAGTAGTAGATTCATAAATCATTATATATGTTCAAAAAATAAAAACGCCAAATATGGAACTTTAAAAATCTACAATTACACAGGATTGCGTATTAATTGAATTATTCGAAACAGATAGTAAAAATTAAGCTAACATCTTAAAAAACACTGTAGACATTATTATTTAGTTACTATACCTCAAAAGAAAATTTTAAAAAGTAAACTTGCAGTAATAAGCCTTTAAAATTATTACAATTTAGAGAAGGTAGAACATATTTAATGGGGACGTTAAAATTGTCTATTTTTGATAATATATAATTTAAATTAAAACAGATTTTGCATAGAAGAAACTAGAATTACAAAACTATAAATAACATAAAAAGAGCAACGAAATATAAAAAGTTATATAAAGTGTACAGCAATAAAGTGAATTTATATAATTATAGTAAAAAAGGAATTATTACTGCACTAAACTTATGAAATAAATAGTTTTAAAAACATTAATAAAAAGATAAAAAACCACTTTTTCTAAAATGAAAAATAAACGTGAAACGATTTATTTTCACATCTTTCCTTTTAACAAACATATACAGACATTCAATTATAATACTATTTATACGAAATAATGCGTTTCTTATTTTCAATCTTTCCAGTTTTACTTTAAAAGGAAGTGAAAAAACAGTTTAATCAGAACATCTACAAAACTGAATGAACATTAGATTATATTACAATAGAAACATAATTCTGTCTGAATTAATCTCAGTGGAATATTGACTGAGTTCGTCCAGTTACAGAAATACAATTTGCAGTCCAAGCAAAATATAAAAAAACATGAAAAGAAACAATCATGCATGTTCAGATACGTAAAGAATACGCTAGTCCAAAACAAGAGCACATGGGATATAATAGAATTCCAAATGTGTACATACTTAACATGTAATTGTATAATGTCGCATTTTCATTTTACACCACCCTACGAGCATAATATAACATACAAATTTACATATTTTATGTAACATGTGTTACACATTTTACATAACATATTTATATAACATAACAAAACTAAGAACATATCAAACATTAATGTAGAGCAAAGTGTAAAAAAAATTCCACGTGTTTTTAAAGTAAATTTAATTTACTAACCACAAAAATTCACTTCACTTTTCACATTACAATTAAGCTTTTGGAAACATAGATATAAACTAAATTATATTTAGTACATTTAATGTAATTAATAAATTGCTCAAAGAATTTAATACACTACACCTACACACACATGTATATATAGACTTCAATTTTTCTATAATGTTTTAAAATTGCGAGTATATTATAATTATTTAATAATAAAATTTACTTTAAATGTTAGCAAGTAAGAAGAAAATAAATATAATTTTTAAATCACATTTTTTAATTTTTTTTAATTAATAGCAAGAATTTTAAGTGGAGTTAAAATCACGCCTATGAAAAATACTATATTTTTAATACCTACTGTTTGTATAAATATCGAATTTACTCCAAGTATATGATACATATATATATATAATGTAAAATATAAATTTTCCTTTTCCAAATTAAATTTATAAACTATAAAAAGAGATTTTCTACAAGTAGCTATTAAGTATAGCTAAGGAAGTTTTGATGAATTAATTATTATATATATATGAAGCGGGTTGTTACATTAAATCTCATGTGGAGTATAGACAATCAAATAGTACCTGAACGAGAAGGAATATGCAGAAATGCATTTCTATCTAAATATTGTATCAATTAATTAGTTGATGTATAAAGAACATTCTTTCTGACAGTCTCAGAAGGCAATTGTGCAATATAGGAAGAAAGAATATACAATAACATCTAATATTCACAAAATAGAACGGAAAATTCAATTAAACTCATTAATTATAGTTGGGATTCTCATCCCTGTAAGATAGTTTATCGAGCGATTAATTTAACTAAATTATCTGATATCGTAACAAATTGTTTTATCAATTACCAAAGCGAGATATTCACAGGGTAACAAACAACAAATTAGATACATTATAATTAATTAATATAGAGCTGCACAATACAATATTGTATTGTGGAAATTAAAATATTACATAAATATTATTTCAAACGAACTAACACAGAAGAATACAAGACATTTTTATTTTTATTTTGTGCACATTTTTAGATCATTTCAATAGCTTTAAGTATTAGTAACTAAATCTAATTAAGTTTTTAAAAAGAATTTATTTAAAATGAAAACCTTAAATACTTACAGCTCAGATACACACGTAAAACGCTGATTTTTTAATGAAACAATTGTATATTTTAATATTTAACTTTTAATGTGTTGAACTAAAAATATGACTATCAAAAATTGTGATGACCTTTTAAGCGTCCAATTTGTACCATAAATAAGACAATCATGCGGCAAATTACCCCCTCCCGACTTCAATCTAAGTAGTCGACCAATACAAATCCCGTCGTTCCATGAATAAAAAGAGTAACCTTTATTAGAAACTCAAGATAGCGTCATATATAATAACAAATATATATCTAAGAACACAAAAGTAGCCGACGACAAGCTGCTCAGCGGAAAATAACAGAAAAGGAAGCAATTCGGTGGAAAATATTCTCGCTCGCCTTCTAATATTTAGGAACGAAGACAGACTGAAAAAATGTTGAAGGTTCCACAAAATAGAAAATATTATTTCTTTTCTATCTCTCTCACTCTCAAACACACTTTCTGTACCGTGCGCCTTTTTCTGCAACAAAAAGCAAAGTTTCGTGGTAAAAAGCTAAATTCAACGAAGGCAAACATGACCGATTTATACCATTCACCTCTCTTTTCCAGCTGTGTCATCAAATAAATCACATATATTCATAAATTGTAAAGATTCAAATTAAATGTCACAGCTGATCATGAAGCAAAGATAAAACAACTTATTATTTTACTATCTTTATTCCAATTTAACCAGACATACAATCTGCGTAAAAAAGTGGTTTCAAAAGACATCATGAAGAAAATTGGACAAATGAAAGTACCTATACAGTTAACTATATACCCACCTCAAAATTCATTACTACTTCTTAAAACTTTACTTAACTATTTTATAAAATAAAACAAGACTGAATGTGTTTTATGTTTTCTCAAATACTATTACGAATAATATCTATTGATCCAACAGATGCTTCTAAACATTTACGCTCAGTGATCAAAGTAATTAAAATGAAAAACAAATACAAACGAAATTTCATAATAATGACAACCTTTAGTCAACCTTCTGAATTAAATTAAGAAAATTATTGTTTAGATTAGTAAAAATATTTCCTCTTTTCTGTAATTTTATAAAAGAAAATGATGACCAGATGTTGAAGGGTCATCAATTAAATTAAATAAGGCGACATATCGTTTAATAATATATATACCTATATAGTAACGCCAGCGTCTGAAATATCCCGCCATGATATTTATTATAAAATCATCGACCTTAGTTAGCTCTAATTCGTTTTCTGTAAATTTTAGATCCTGTAATCGTTTAATGTTAGAAATCAGTGAAGTTCTTTTCACCAAACTTTTAAAACAGCAAATCTGCTCTAAAAAAGACACTACTGTAACCTTTGAAATTACCGTGGTCATTTTTGTTGGTTTTCTCTCAGCTGTTAATTACATAACACTCGTCGTTCTCTTACTGCCGCTATTGATTTTTTTATTTTTCTCAGCTGTCATTGGTAGTAATTAATTATATAATAGTTGTAGTTAATCTAGTATGTACTTATATATAATTATTGTCTATTCATTACTTATATTACTGTATTCGCCTGACGAAATATGGTGATACCTTTTTACTCCTGTATCGCGTTAATTAATTTAATTGTTTATGGTCCCTCAACATTTGGCCTTCATCTTCCTCTATTAAATTTTTAATTACCTTAAAAATTAAAGTTTTAATAAAAAAATAATATTAAAAATAGATTTGAATTTTACACTTCCAAATATGTTTATATGTATTTTTAAATTCTTCACCAATTTTAAAATATATACCATTTTAGTCACAAAAAATAAAATATATCATGACAAATTTAAATAAGAAAAAAATTGATTTATTTACTTATGTTTAATCATTGGTAGGTATAAACTGGTCTTGAAATGCACAGACGTTGATCACTATTATGTTATAATGATTATGTAGCACCATATTGCTCAGTATATATTACTTTAAATGATTTAAACTGTGTTATCTGAAAATTTCAATAAAGAATTTAACTTTACTTTTGCGTTAAATTTTATTTGAGTTGGCGTGGAGGTGAGTATCACTTAAGTAACTGGTTAGTTACACTATGTGTGCCGAATTTAGTATTTAACTTTGTATATGGAAATATAAATTTTCAGTTTGTAAATTATATACACACTACTTGCTTTTTTCACAAAACACATATTTAAAAATAGTCTGAACTTAAACAAACTGAGAAACTTATAATCCGCAAAAGAAAGAACCATTTAGTCCAAATTTGAAAAATGTAAAAATATTTAACTGCAGTTTACCTAATTGGTTACACTACCAACAAATTGAGTAGATCAGTTTAAACACACTTTGTCAATCTGCACTCATGTGGTTATCGCAATTAGAAAAATGGAAGGTTTCTTCTTTATTTCGAAATTGTCAATTTGAAAGTTTTGCGTGTTGTTCGCTCATGAAAAAAAAGAGCGAATTGATTTTGTTCACACATTTGGTGCAGACACCTGCATCATAATAATATGTTTACGAGCTGCTACTTTAGCCACTAGCAAATCCAGAAGATTTAGATTTAAGTGTTTAATCCATTCTCCTACTAGTGGATTTTCTTGTTTTATGTTGAAATCAAATAAAGATGTGTTAGCTGGTTATTTGGTACAATATATTTTTGTCCTAAAAAAAATACATGCGAATCGTGATTGCTTTTGTTTGAATACTTGCAGACATTAGAATAATAAAAGTATATATACAATACTATGCGTATTTAAACATTATTTTTTAAATCATAAATATTACAATACGGCCAAATACTAATATATTAACATATTATATTCGAGCTGAAGTTATAGTAAAGTATACATTTTACAGTTGAAATATATAAAGGAAAGCATAGTTTTTAATTATCAGAACCAAAATCATCTTAAGAATAAATGATACATAAAAAGAAGAAAGAATATTTTAAAACAATACCATGTATACCATAGTATAGACCATGTATATACCAATACCATAGCACAAAATAAGGTGTTATACTAAAAAATGATCAAAAATAATAAATGTACATTTTATTTTTAAAAGCAGTCATACGCACTACAATAAATCGAAATCGATATATTGTGAGTTTTACTTTTCTTAAATATGCCTAATGTAATGTTGATCAATTTAATTTACAAATGCAATACATAACCTCCTACAGTTGAAGACAGAGGTGCAAAATGATAAACCAAAACAATAAAGACTATTTCAAAATAAATGAAAAGTTTGTATTTTTAGTTCAAGAAAATCTATATATATAATTATAACTAGTATAAATATATTTATCTGAAAGCGTAACTGTTTTAGGAATCAATTAATGGTCTCACACATCAATGACATTGTTTTTATTGAACTTTAATCAATAATAATAAAAAGAAAAAATGAATATGAAAACAAATCAGTTCAAAACAGACAAAATATCAAACTATAAAATTCAGAAATATAAAATAATTTATCCTTGGATAGATTTCAGCATCGCGCTGTAAATTTTCGTCAATAGAAAATCGTTGTACATAAAAGGATATAAAAAGTTTTAAATTAAACGAGGAAATGAGTAATATAGTGCTGTCTGTATCAGAGCCTTGTCAAATCTAAAGAGTTTTCAAACAGAGCCGAGGTTTTAATTAATCATAATATTATTATTTTAATATTAAGTCATATCCTCAATTATTCTTCATAAATTTTTCTTACAAGCAGTAATGAAGTCACGCACATTAAGAATTTTAAAATATTCCATAAATCATGGTTCCCAAATGTTCAAAGATATTGGAACATAATAATGCGTAGATAATTCTAAGAATTTTGATAAATAAAACATTTCAAACTGTATAAAGAATGTAAAAGAGAGCTTTTAAAGGCAAATATCAAGGTATAATCAAATAAAGAATTTATCACAGAAATATATACTATTATATTTTAATTTCAACTGCGTATATAAACCTGATTGTCATAAGAATTTTTGTATTACACAAAAATATTCAACCTGTAAAAATTAAGAATAATTTAAACAAAGTGCAGAAGTTATCCTAACTTATATAACAATTTTACTTTTATTAAATGCACATTTTATTTGTTAGTAGGTACCCTAAAATATCTACATTAACAAATTTGATGAAAATAGAAAAAAAGTTCAATGAATTATAAATAAAATATGAATTAAGAAGCTATATGCTTAATACTACGCAAATAAAAAAATTCAAGAGGAGCCATTTTATGTGATATAAAGAAGTATAACCATGCTTACAGTAACACTAACTTAATCCTTCAAATCTACAAGTTCGGAAATTCATGAAAGTAATATTCTATTTTTATATTATACTGTTCCAAGCGCTATGATGAGACAGAAAAAAACTTAAGTCAAGTTGATTATAATCATCACTCGACTGTCACAGTTGTTAACAGCACGTGCAGTTAACTACTATCACAAAATGAATAGTAGACATATGCGGTTCAATCTATCTGCTCAATAAGATTAATCGAAACAAGAAAACTAATGAGAAGAAAAAAATAAGATGCGGTAAAATCAGTTTAGATAACATTTTAAGAAACAAAAATCAAATCTGAATTCAAATGCGAGTACTGAATAGTCATAAAGTAAAGACATGAAAATTAGCAAATTATAGGAATCTACTACCTATACTGAAATTTTGGGTATCTACGAAATGTATAATGTAAAACGTTGTCATTTTGAAATGACACACAAAAGTCATTTTATATATTTTAAGAACTATAAAATATATTTTGTTGCATAAATAACTTTTAATAGATTGATTGCATTTAAAAAATGATATAACAACCTAATTTGATATTATTAAAAAAATTACAAATAAAAAATTTCCTTTACAAATATCGGTAAATTGATAAATTTTCGAATCGATTACAAGAAGGAGATACTTAATTTTAGTAGAGTTACAAAGTAGGCGGAATTAAAATGTAATCTAATTACTCCGAGTTGAGTGAGGATGAAAATAACCAGAAAAGGGCCTAATCCAATTGAGATCAATAGTGCTGTAATAAAATCACTTGCGGGGGCTCTTATTTAAGACACATCTTCCTATATTCAACTTAATTATTGCGTAAGAAGATATTAGAACAGCCATAAAAGTATTAATATATAAAAAATGAATAATATGTCTAGCTATGATTGATAATTAATTAAGAGGCAATGCAGTAGTGCCAGTGATTTAGACGATATACAAGCATATTATATATAATGTAATAATATCGACGTCTACAGATCGAAATAGTCGAAGTAGATCCAAAATAAAGTTACGAGAAGCAATTCGCTACTGCATTATTTTAATAAAAACGTATCACTCAGATTCGAAGACATTTAATAATACTATTTCCAACCTAGAATGCGCCATTTTATAGTATACACCTGATATCCTTACATAAACGTATTAAACGAAAGATTTCGCGATGTAAGATAGGTTACGAAGTTATAGATACCTTATAGATACAAATAAAACACTTGCAAAACTTGAAATCCATTTAAAATGCTTACAATTCAAAAATACAAAAATGGTATCTTAAAAGTGTGAAATTAAAAATGTGAGATATTATGACGTCATTCTAGAAGTTATAGACATCTTTAAATCTTCACACAACTTTGAATTTAGCATTTAGAATTTTTGAAATGAAATACATTTAATAAAGTAACATAAATTGGTTAAACATCCTTATACAAAATGTACAAAAAAACGAATTAGAGAAGTTGCATAAAGTGTCAAATATTTCCTTAAATCATAATCCCATAGGCATAATTTCAAATTATTTTCAATTTAATTTAGTTAAATTATAATAAAGATGAGTATAGAAATGAAATAAAGTAGTTGAAAAAATATTGACTCAATTAAAATCTGTTCTACAAAAAATACTCATAACGTATATGTAATTAACATAACAATTTAAAAAAAATTATTCAAACTATAGGCTTCTTTATAGAGAAATAAAATATTTGGATTATAGTATAAGGAATAATTTAGTCAAATCAAATGAGAATGAACGTCCAAAGAGTAATGTAGACGAAATCTTCGACAAATTTTTGTGTGTTTCCAATAAAAGGAAATATCTATATAAATACAAATATATGTAGAAATTGTGATTTTTAAGAGAATTATATCAGATGCTATGTTTGATTATATTAATAAGCTAAAGAAATGAAGTAGAATGCGAAAAAATATATAATATATATATATATATACTCGTACAATATACAATATGTTCATCTCAAGATTCAGTAACTTAATCAAATTGAAATATACTCCCAAACAACACGCGGTCTAGTTAGGAACTTTGATTAGTCTTTTCATAAAAGATATAGCAGTGTGTGAAATCGTCTAGACAGTAAGTAAGTACTCAATTATTATGATACCTATTCAATAATATACATTATAATAAAATTTAATATTTTTGCTTAAAAATGAACATTGCTTCAGAATAAAGCTGATGCCTAGCAAGTTAAATACATACAAATGTTTGCTATTGTGAACATAATAAATAAATTATCAAATAATATTTTTTTAAATAATTATATGCAACTGCTCTAGCAAATATGTATAATTTAGTAAAATCTGTACAGTTCGGCAGATTTCTTTACATAGTTGCAAAGGCTTTAAAATGAATGCAATACCAGATTATTTAGTGGGAATTAATAATAAATAAATCTTCTTAAATATAAATAAAGTATTTTAATTTACTATTTTTTAAATAATTAATAAGGCAAGTTAGTTATATATATATTTTATTTATTATATATATATGTTACTATAATCCATTTTAAAATACGTACTCTCAAATAAATAGAAGTATAAAGAGATACACTACTGAGAGTAGTAGAAATAAAACAAATGCAAAAACATATTTAAAAAATATCAAATCTCCATTTCAGTTGAAAAAAATTCTCCTCGTAAAGATTAACTAAGTTTTTAATAATATTTTAATTATAAAATAAATACTAACCAAAAAAAGTATTAATAATTAAATATGGAATTATCACAAAATGTAGACCATTACATTAACGATGTTAAGGACAAAATATGGTCATACATACTTTCTTACAGTACCAAAGAATAAATATGTATAACTTAGTTAAAACATAGTTTCTACGTCTTAGTTAAAGTTCACGTTGCAGTCAACGATAATTATTAAGTACTTTGAGTACAGAGTACAAGGACAGTATGTGTGTGTCAAATCTTTAAATGTAAGTTAGTAGACAAGAAACACACTCTAAACTAGAAATAACGGTCAAGTAACTCAAATATCCTTACAACAATATCAATACAACACATTAAACCTTTAAAAGTATACTAACAACGAATAATAAAAAAATTATAAATACAATTAATAAGAATAATTTTTTTTAAACATTGTAAAAAAGTCATTAAATATTTTGATTTACGTAAATTTATTATTTGTGAGTAAAATGAGTTATAATAAAGTATTGTATGAAATACTGAAATATGTTATCTTTAGTTTACGTTAGTACAAACTATACAAAACTTTTGATTTGCACACTTCTTACTTGCATTCGGTTTATAGGTTAAATTATTTCAAAGCTTTACAGTTGATTTTTATGTGCAATAGTTATAATCAGCGTCAAGTAAAACAAAGAAATAAAATTTGTTTATTAAAGTATTATTTACTTTACTTCATAATGGTCTCTTGGTGAGACCGAAACGACGTATTTTTTAATTAAATAAATTAATATTTTTCATATAGTGGGTTCTAATTAATATAAAGAAATAAAAGATCAAAAATAAATGTACTTATAAAGACAAAAACTGAGTAAAATGCAGTTGTTATGATACTGAAAGGGTATTTAAATATATTAATTTAATTAGCATATAAAAAGTAGCTAAATCGACATTAAAAAGTTTAAATTAACAGTATCTAGAAAATAGGTACAGTTTCCATATTAAATGTTTTATCATTTTTAAATATAGCAATCGGGTGAAATTGCAAACACGTGATTTTAATTTATAATATATAAACAAAATATTCTGATAGTCGGCGGTTTATATAACGTGGATGCTCTTTCATTTTATTTATGGCATATGCGATAACTGAGACTTACTGCAATACAAGTGCTTAAAATGTAATTGATAATTATACAATTAATTGTTAACGTTCATAAATGTCTAAAAAAGGAGAAAGATGTTCATAATTTGTTGAACCATATATTGATTTAATCAACTTATTTAGATAGTTATTATTCATAAGTATGAAATCACTGATGACACCTTTTAAGATATAAATATAATAAAGGTTTTCTACTTTTAGAAAATTTCAATTAAAGCATTAGCCAATGCCAAGTTCAAAACACATTTTTGTTTAAAAAATCTAAATAAATAGTACAAAAAGACTTATTTTAAATAAACAACGCGTGAATTCAACGACATTAACAAGAAAAAACTGAAGTTATAGATTACAGAGGGAAAGGTTTTAAAAAGTACCAACATTAGTTACAAATCAAATAAGAACATACAATACTTAGAAAAAATTAGATAGTATACATAACAAAATTATATAAAATACATTAAGTTTAAAAAAATAGTCGCTTTTTATGTAACTCTGTAAATACTATAATAAGTGCTGGATCAGTGGTAGATTATAAAGAATTCTATGTTTTTCGCGGAGTGGAAACGCAGAATACGAATCTCATGAGCTCCACACACGCATAAAAGATGCTCTTCTAATCTATGGTCGAGACAGTCTTCTTATACAATGCAGAATCATGGACTCTAACTGACACACTTCAAAAAGAGATTGAGGGTGCACAATCAAGTATGGTTCGGTATGCCTTTGGCATTCAATGGCCAACTTTGATAACCAACGCAGAGCTATACAACCGAACTAAACTGTTACCTCCAAGTATTCAATTAAATAGGAAAAGACTTTTTGTTCTGGAAGAGGCGTATCATTCGGTCGGAGACTACTACCTCAGCCATTAGTTACACAAGGTCCTCCTAAGGCAGTAGAATGGATTATACAGGACAAGTAAATCGCCTCGCCATTCTTATCTCTTCAGATGTTTCGGGGATGCAAACGTTCCAGACACAAATTTTCTCGTAGGAACAAGGAAACTAAGAGAAATGTGCCTTCAAACGACAATGTTGACGATATGTTTACTGTTCATGTTTGACTTGATGCATACTCTATATTTATATTATACATATAATATAATATGTATACCCACACGCATATATAAAAAAGAGGGCAAATTATTCTCACCAGGACGGCATTAGAAGCGGAGAAGAGGCCAGCACAAAGAGCCAGACAGAAGTTTAGCCAACCAGAGTGCAGCGGTGGGAAATTGGGTCGACAGAGGGAGACTACCACGGTCAAGATCACTGTGAGAGTGGACACAATAGGGAGGATCAGGTTCAGTGTTCGCTCCTGATCGGTTAGAGGAAAAGGGTGAGAGGCACTCAGACCAATTCAGTTTTTATTCTTCGTATTATCTTGCAATTATATCCATAGATTAAAAGAAATATTCGTAGTACAAAAGATTTAAAAATATACAGTTCGTAATAATCTGCTCTCAAAAGATAAAATAAAAGTGTAAAAACGATCTTCTTTAATATTAGATAGTTAGAACACTAAAAAAATAGATATGTAGCTAGTAATCATCATATGACGATAAAATAATCCATTAATTGTGGATATCAATTAATAGAACTAAAATAGTAAAATAATACCCCAAAATACTAAACAATAGATAAGTATATATAAAAATAAAATAATTATTTTTTAATGTTACTTCTTAACTCTATACATACTAGATTTTATTGTTTCATATTAGGTAGGGGGGGTTATTAGATCTAATTATAGTTTTAAAACTTGACATGTAAATGCAAAGATATTTTGTAATATATTCCATTGAAATAAATGTCAAAAATATATTCATTTTTATAGTTAAAAAAATTTCATATTTATATAGTTAAAATGATTTTTTTCATATTTTCTGAAAGTAAATATATTGTTATCGTACTTGGGGATTTATTACATGACATTAATCAGTACCTGAATCGGAATTTCATCGTATAATAGATATGCGATGTTTATAAAAAAGTGTTGTTCATTTTTTACAAAAATTACATTTTAGGGTATGGTCATGTGACAACATATTCGAATGACCAATAGTTAAAATAGTTCTAAAATTGTAAAACGTTATTCTGAAAAACTCATAAAATCTGCTATTGCTCCATATGTTCATTTAAAAAATAGAGCAAAAATGAACAATTTTCAGAAGTCTGATAAAATTACATTTTAGGGTATGGTCATGTGACAACATATTCGAATGTCCAATAGTTAAAATAGTTATAAAATTGTAAAACGTTATTCTGAAAAAGTCATAAAATCTAATATTGCTCCATTTGTTCATTTAAAAAATAGAGCAAAAATGAACAATTTTCAGAAGTCTGATACTGAATAATATAGAAAACTTAATGTTTATTTGTAAAAAGTCATTTATAAAGTTAATTATAACTACCATTTTAGCAATTAAACATTGACTACCAGCCTGTAAAAATGAATTTCAGAAATAAAGTCAAAATGTATTTTAATAAATGTTTGATTAATATTATTTGTAATACAAAGTAATAATTCTTAATAAGTGTGATGTCAATTTACCCATGGATGGTATTCTCCAAACAATGGCAATGTAGTTGCATCATAGGAGCCAGAAACAGCTAAAATAAAAGTGAACAAATCATAGGTTATACAAAAAATATATCAAAGCAATAATAATAAAGAAATTGGAAATCAATAAAAAGCATTTATTTTAATGATAACTACAATACAAGAAATATAAAAGATGTGATGGCTATCAATAAATAAATGTAATGCTAATTATGTTATGTAGGTAACTAAACTAGACAACAGTTGATCACTTTAGAATTATAAATTTCAAAGCTATTCTAAGTAAAGTAATGTTCAAAAAAATTATTCCACAAATTACAGTTATATTATTTAATAGATATATCTAAATACAACTTTTATCAATGAATGACCAGAAAAGGGACACACTTGCATTTTGACTAATAAAATAATTAAGTAAAAACAATCATAAAAAGTAATATTCAATTTCTAACATGTATAAAATGCATGCTGTATACTGAGGAACACACAATACAATACAATAAATAAGGGAAAATAATACATCAAATTTCAAAATCATAAATAACAAGGATAAATAAAATCAATCAGCACAAAAATTCATACATTACATCCAATTTAATGCCATGTCTACACAATACATTTTTTATGAACCAGTTTGTTGAACTAGTATGGTGGAAATGTATCTCTAGATGATGGATTTGGTATGACAAACTAAATATAAAATATATAAAATTCAACTTTCTCATTGATTAGTATGTTTATACATTGGTGTACCCTCATTCCAGGAAAATCCATAGAACTAAACTTAAAACAGCTGGCGACTGCTCTTTTTCCTTTCAAGGCCCATCTTCTTGGAATACACTTCCTCTCTGGTGCCCAGCATTCACCCACAGCTACTACCTTCAAATTAAATCTCAAAAGATACCTTTTTTCCTACCACTTTTCTTGAATCATTATGTAACTCTCATATAAATATTATTATTGTTTAGACCATATTATACTTTGTATGAATTCACCTGTGTATCATATATACTTATTAATTCTGTAATATTTTTTAGTACTTTGATTAGGCTCTGCCTAGATATAGCGCTTTATAAATATATTTTTATTCTTATTATTCCACCCATGGTGTTTCACTGTGTACATAGTATTAGTTAAGTAGCAGTTTTACCAAAGAGACCATATATGTATATATCAGTCATAGCTGTTGTAATAGTTTCCCTGTTTCATGCAGAAGTTATACTTTCTGAAACTAGCAATTATTGTGTATTTACCCTTAACCAATGAGAAGCAGATTTTTGCCAAGCCAGATGAAAATATCAATTACACATTAAATATCCCATTTTGGTTTGACAAACCAGTACATTGAACCAGTTTGAGATAAACTGTTATCATGTACACATGGCTTAAGACATACAGGATGAAATATGAAAATGAAAAAATGTTACATCACAAATTGTTAGTAAGTAAAATAAAGTACACCGATTGTAACAAAGTGTTACAATTATTGTAGCATAATGTTGAAATGAATGAGATATGGTACCCAAATTCTATAAAAAAGATTTGAAGAATAAAATAAAAATCAATTAAAACTTTCAATTTAATTGAATTCATTGAAAACAAACCTATTAATAGACAAAGTAAAAAGAAAAAGTAATATTTGTATAAATTTACCATGCCTATTAATAAATTGTTTTATAATGAAACAAAAGGCTTTAATTATCTACTATTTTATTCTTCAATTTTTTTAGCATTTGGGCTCCCTATATCTTATACATCAATTGCATTAGTGTAAGAAACGAACTAGTTTAAAAGTAAAAGGATGATTAAAATATTAACTTTAGTGTAATAGAGATCATTAGCAAATAATGTTACTTGTAAATGTGTGCATGTAACAACTATTTCAAATTGTGTGTATATTAATTGTGAGAGTAGTTAAATGACTCATTACCTTATATCAAGTAATATCAACTGAAATAAGAGACAATGATTGTAAATATATCATACATTTTTGCATTAAACGTGAAAGTAAAACTGTCTTCATATTATTAAGAATAGTCATGTTATGCTAATATAAAATAGTCTTAAATATAACTAATAAGGTTATTATTATTGAATATATTCAATGCACAAAACATATATGAAATCATTATATATAATGAAATAAATTAAAGAATATATGACAAATATTATTATATATTTTACATGTGATATTTTGGTTGTATTATTGAATAAAATATTCAAACTATTTATTAATTTAGACTTAAAAGAAATATATCTTTTTTTATAACTATATTTTTAAATAGTGTATGTATACATTTATTGAAATTTAGTCAACATATACTTGTATATTTTATCAGTTATTTAGTCATCTTGTTAATCATTCTTTGGAATATTATAAGATGAAAAAAACACAAAAAAGCTAATAATCTTAAAAAATTCAAATAATTATTTCTGGATATTCAACTACTGAAATAACTAAATTTATAAATATACATTATTTTTAATATACAAAATATTTTAACAACAAGTCTGATGGTAACTAAGCTGTTGAAAAAATAAACATTAATGTTCTGCAATTAAATAGTACAATTGAATTTTGTAGCTCAGGCTTTTACTGATATGTCACTTTGGTTAACAAAATGGCTTTCTATTTGGTTCTTAAATAGGTTAATATGATAGCCATTAACAAAACCCCCGATTAATTTATTAGGTATATGTAATCTAAGTTCCCAACTATACTTTGAAGAAGAAAAATTATTTGCATGTGATATTAGGAAACATTTATTTAAACGCAATCATTAACTAAGATAGCTGATATTTATTTATTGGCACTACGATGGTAATCTAAAAGGCTAGTTATTATTTTAGGTATTGCATATGTTGATAGATAAAGTATAATTACTTACACAAGAGTTTCGCCTTCATCTCGCCACTTTCAATGTGTTATGAAACATAATTTCTTTTCGAATTTCTATTTAAATTATTTGAATTATCCGACTAAGCAACCACTTTGAAATTACCAGCAATTGCTAAACGAAACTTTATAACATTATTGCTCCAAATTATTTTCATTAAAAACTTCATTAAAGACCATTAACTATAAAAACTTTGCTTTTGTCTAAAAACCTGATAATCCATAAAATCATTTTTAGGCAAATGTTTTTACCATTGATTACTTTTAATCTAAGTTTTCCAGCCAAGATATTGATCTAAAATATATTGGAAATTTCTAATCATTAAAAAGACAATAAACAATCTACACTACACATCAACCAGAAATTATGGTTCCACACTGAATAATTTTCCGCCCCCACTTGTTACCTTTTACAACTTATCAACATATTCAAACTCCCTGATGAGAACATTTGTATATTTAACATAAGATTTTACAAAAATTCAATGGAAACAATTTGGGATGCTAAAATTGAAATATGAGATCACATACAAAGTGTCTATTAATTTGAGCTATCTCCAAGGACTCTCAAAAATAATTCAGAGTAGTAGTTCAGATTTCAATCTGCAACCTTGGGATTGAGAAACAAACATACTATCCATTGGATCATTGCTCCTTAAAAATTTAGAGTGGTAAAGCTTGTTTTAATCTTTAAGATTTGTGTATATATTTAATAATGTTCACATTGTATCCCACAAGTAGACCAATTTTATTCTTAATTATGAGTTGGAAGCAGTCTCTGGGCTGGATAAATTATAATAATAATAATTACAGACATGAATGTGTTAGATGCAATACCAGCTAAACCCAGAAGTAAGTAGTCCAGATTTGAACCTGCAATCTCTGAATTGAGAAGCTGACATGCTATCCATTGGACCATTGTTTATTTTAATCTTTGACGTTTCTGTATGACTCACTGGATTGCAAGCCACACTGTCTAATAATAAACTTATAATTATATCTATTTGTGGGATATAATGTGAACATTAAACATATTACTAGGGTTGTTCACAGGATAGTATCGGGAGTTTGAGTTGTAGAATTTTATTATTAAACAGTTTGACTTGCAATCTAGTGAGTCATACATGAATGTAAAAAATTAAAACAAGCTTTACCCAGCTGAACTTTTAAGGAGCAATGGTCTAATGGATAGCATGTCTGCTTCTTAATCCCTTAAAGCATTATAAATCATTATTTTTATATTAAATGCTTTATTACCAATTTACTTCTTGCTCCATTTTTGTAGTTGCAAAAGAAAAGCAGAACTAAAGGTGCCTGTGGATAACAACAAAATTACGTATAATTATTTTGTTAAAATGGTTGAAATGTTTATAAAATATGTTTCAGATACAAATATTTTGTAAAATGAGGTTAACTTCTATTATCTTCTTACAGTTAGAAATAATAAATCCAAGTTAATTAGCATGCAACAATAATTATCAATCAATATGAAAACATAATCAGGCCATGTTGAAAAATAGGATATATGTAAAAACAATATTTTAAAGCATAAGGAGGCATCTATATAGTGTGCATGCATTTTTTAAGGTTTTTTGGACACCCTCCCCCTCCTGTATGCACCTGCCACTTTAACCCCCACCCCCCATGCTTAATTAATCAAAAACACACTGTAGTATAAAGTCACAGATATAAAAAACCAAGTTGCATACAACATTATTATTTTTAATAATTGAATGAAGCATTAATAGAATGAGTTAATTTATAGAACATATTATTTCATAAAAAATTATTAATTATAAATATATAAATTGAAAAAATTATAAAAACTTACCAAAAAATCACATTTTAAACATTTATAGTTCTACAGTGCATGCATATAGATTATAATTAAAATACTATATTTAAACGAAATAACATTTACTAATAAGGGCACATGCTTTTTGTTTACACCCATGAAAATACATGCATTTTGTCTTATACCCACCTCCCCCTCTTGATGCATGCACACTATATGGATGCCCCCTAATATAAAATTTAACCTTTGAACAATGGTATTACAACCTTGAAAAGTTTGCCTGCCCAACAGCTATATAAAATTTGAATTGAAAATTTATTTGTTAGTGTTTCCTTATTGGTTATTGTTATTTAGATGCCTCTTATTAAGTGCATCTTATATAAATATGTAAATAGTTATGAGTAGGCGTGTTCAATCAGACAGATAAAGTACCAATCCGAGATAGACTCCGTAAGTGCAGTGAGTACACATCTGTGGAAAGAGAAGAGTGAGCGAGGAAAAGGGGGGGGGGGTGGTTGAAGAAATCATAAATCAATAAACGGAAAGGTACAAAACGAACAGCGAGGAAAGTAGAATACCCTCGGTTAGAAGCCGAAATATATACCAATACTATATCTAATTATATATTACGTCTTTTGTCCTTCCTTATATTAGATTAGTCTATTATAATTTATTGAAATTATTTTTCAACTGTAATATATCATTATCCAAATATTAAATGAACCCTACGTAATAACAATGTAATGATCATCTATAGAACAACTATTGCCTCATAATAATTTATTCATTCTCTATTTCCTTTCCTTCAATAACAGTGAATATATATCCTTCACTGTAAGAATATATAAATGTAGACCACCTACATTCAAGATCACATCTG
>JAYRBW010062166.1:0-10059 GCA_036023295.1 Invenusta paracnida
TGTCCGTCATCACTGGAACAAGTTTGTCCCCTTTCACCTTCCACCCCCACTCAGATGGCACCATTTCATCACTACATTCCATCCACTCCATAACCTGGTAGTAAGTCCGCAAAGAATAAAATTTACAGGCAGAGGGCGTTGGTGGGATTCGTTCTGGTGTGACCAACGTCTTAGCTCTTGCAACATTTTTGCAGAGCATATTGTGAGCAGATTTGAGTTCAGCACCTCTTAATACATCTAAAAAACTTGTATGCCATAAAGTAACTCGATTTGCCTCCAGCACTTTAAATAGACATATTTTCAGAAATTGTGCCTAGACTATTGTAAATGACTTGTATACTAATTCTAGGTTGTAGACCCAACCTGGCCTACCATATAACCACCAAAAAATAAAATTTTGCAATTTTTTTGGGGTATAGGGTTACTGTGGCAGTATATTGACCCGTCTACTATGAACAGCTTAACTGGAAGATCTATGCTATTAAATATAGGCTTGGAGTAATACGTGACGCAAAGTAAAGAAGATAATAAACGATACTTTAAAATGTTTGGAAGTTATATAAACTCTTTAAATAAACGTATATATGTATAGCTCACATAAAAATATCTCCTCCCTTGTAAATTGATTATATATCTAATTAAAAATGTATATATTTTGAACTTAAACTACATTTAAAAAAAAAAATATTTTTTATGATAGAAGATAGAAAAATAAATAAAAATACACTTTATTAGGCATAAATTAAAACAAGCAAGAGCTTTCGTATGTCTTTATCATTTGGATTTGTTGCTGAAACCAACGATGGTGTTAGTGTTACTCCGATGAGTAGAATTAATGTGAAGACGTAGTCCAACCATTTTCTTACGTTTGATCGAGAGAAGTCCTTTGCGATATTTTGTTAAACTTGTATAATCCTCTATACTCAAAGGAAAGGTAGCGTTATTGCATAATCTAATAAAGACATACGAAAGCTCTTGCTTGTTTTAAATTATGCTTAATTAGGTACTTAATAGGTACTTTTATTCATCTTTCTATCTTCTATCTTAATATTATAATGGGCATGACCAACAACAACACTAACAATTATTTTTTGTGATTTAAATAATGTAATATATCTTAAAAACAGAAAGGATATTGATGAAATGTTTTATTAATAAGTGTACATTTATAAAGGTATTAAAACCCTTCAAGATTACTAAAAGAAATACAAATCTTAAGCAGAAAATTATAGGAATAACATATAAGCATATATTATGCTCACAAAGCGTATGTAATCATACATAATTAGTTTATTTTTCTGAAAACATATACAGTCACCCTTTATTTAAAAAGAAAATAATAATACAGTTAGTACAGCAGTGTATATAAGAAAAATATATCTAATAAAAAGAGATGAATAGAATACACTGCAGCAACAAAATGTGTCACTAAATGATTTTATTAAAAAGTTATAGGATCCAGCTACTTAAAGATAAAGCGTCTGTAAAACTTGGGCATGTAAGATAGAAATGTAATAACTACAATAATCACTTCGCTAGTCATATATAAATGACAGGGATAATTCAGGAAGCTGCTATAAATGGCAGAAAATAGCTAGTAAAGCTTCACCATTTCTGATTCCGCTGTGGAAAAGAATTTGTTCCATGCTTCAACATCAGCGGCAGCTCCCAAGGTTTCCAGAACAACACCCTTCATCAAAATGAAGGTTTTCTGTGGCAATGTAAAAGAGATGGCATGGTGGTGGGATTACATGGGAAGGAAATCATATTCTTAGGGTTACACATAATAATAACTATAAGGATATAGTTATTCAGTAGCTTATCATATATGTATATTAAACAGTTGTCAAATGTACTTACACATATAAGAGGTAAACATAATACTAGATTTAAGGTATTCGTCATAATATCATCTATCATATTTGTGTTTTGCTTGCTTTACTTTAAAAATATATATTTAATGATATACATGTAGAAATATACGAGTATGTACTCTCCATACCTTTCAGCCTTTGCAATAATTGTCAAAACTGTTTTATTATAATATGATAAAAATTTTTTCTTAGAATATTGATTTTATATTTCTAGGAGTTTATATAGATGTATTGCTTTATTCTTAATAGACTGCACTTAATAAAGTGAAAGATAACCATAATTCAACCAGGTAAACATTATTCTTATAGAGTTAAATAGAACAGAACTAAAGGAAGCCTAATTACCGATATTCAAATAAATACAGTATCAGTACAAATACATTTTTAAACGAGATAAAAACATTTGATGAAGAAAGCAATGAATATGAGTGACCATGAAGACTTTCTTATACTATACTTCAACATAAATAATAGTCGGGTGAATGAATTACGCCCATGATCGCGGTAGAAAAATACCAAGAGACTTCGAACACCCTAACATTACAATTTAAATCGTAACATTAAGGCTTACAAACTTACATTTATTTGATCAGGAGTGACATTTCTCGCTTTATGACTGTCCGCAAGATCATGCATCACTTGGACCAGACATCCTTCGTCATCCAGAGTGTCGATGATTCCCTGGAGAGCGCTGGTGAAGCGGACGGCGTGGGCGCGCATTGCTGGAGAGGCCATGATTTCGTCCACACTCTTCCCTTTAAAGTTCCGGAACAAGTCGATGTATTCAGGGTAGGCCAAGAAAAGTCTGAACAGGACAGAGAGACACTGATTAATAAACGTTTTGTGTACAATAGAGACATATTTTGATTGGAAAAAATTAGTAGTATAGTTAAAAATTATCTCTTTCAAATATAGCGATAGATTATCTAACATGAGATGCAAGCATATAAGGTAGGTATACATATAAATTATAATGCAATATACTATGCATTATTGAGTGAGAAATAATATATTTATTTATTTGTTAAAGAACTATTGTTTTTTTGAAAAATGACAAATAAACACAATCAACATTTGATTTAAAAAAAGAAATATTGTAGCAACATTATCATGAATAATATTCTATATAATTTATCAATAAAATTCGTTTTTATTTATAATAGATGTTTAAATTATATTTGAACCAAATTTTCGGATTTTAAACTATTTATACACTAATGAAAAATAAACAGTACATATAAAATTAAAAGCCGTATACAAATAAAACTGCAAAAATAAGAATGCTCAGCTTATACTTTGACGGAGATTTCTAAGCACTTAAATAATTTCGTAAACCATTTGGATTTAAAAAAAAAAAAAAAAATTGAAGTATTAATTTATAAAGATTAATTAATCATGTGCTATTGTTAAAAATCATACAAATTTTACTATAAGCATTTAATCATTACAGGTTGCAATAAAAATATATTCATTATTTTTTAAAGAAATATTTTGATAATTTACAAATAGTTTATACCTAATTCTTTTTGAAATGCTAAATGTATCTGTTCCTGTTTGTATGCTATACTGATTATAAAAAATACAAAAACAAATGTTACATAGTTTATTTTAAGAATAATAACAAAATATTTGACACACTAGGTAATGAAGAGAGATTTATTATTGTATAACTTATTTATACTGTAGTTATAATTAAGTACACTATAAGAGATGTTCTTTAAACATGACCTAGAGACGTGATGACCTCGAGATTTCACGAGAAATGCTGCCAATTATTCAGTATTAAACGAGGGTCCTATTAGTGCCATTTTGGCTGTCAGATAAACAAATGATTTAAATCGGCTTATATAATACGTTGAAGGATGGTGTTAGATTTTTTAGTTGATTAGATATACATAGGTACATACGTAACTACTATACGAAATATACTTATTAGACGCGCGTAATGCGTAAATCTTTGTCATGTATCTATATAGTGACTGCGTAGTTATGTAAATTTTATAATTGGAACCTTAAACATTAAGGATTGACTGACATGTCTGGAATATCCTCTTATTCAAGCACATGGTGAAGCTAGTCACAAATTGTCACCACATGACATGTCACTCAATCCGGACAAGCATATTTGCATAAGCATAATATGTTTACCATTTTAATGCGATGTAACATTTATAATAAAAATAAAATTTATAGTACTTTCTACATGACATAAATAATAAAAATAAAGGGCAATGAAGGGCACATATCCCTAAGTATTTTATTATTATTTTCATTTAACAAGTTAACAGAATAATTTGACTAAGTGTTATTGTCATTTTTACTATAAGACTTTCGAGTATTTTTTTTTTTTTGAGATGAACTATGTTTAAAATGGTGCTACACAATTATACAAACTAACATAATCATATTAGTATATTGCAGCCGTATAAAATTTATGAAATATAATTTGTTGTACACAACAATTTTTGTTGAATTTTTGAAATTAATAATTGTCACTTGACAATATGTCATTATTGGTTTATAATTACCTCTATTTTATTTTATTGTCTCTAAATTAATTAGCATATTCACTTAATTGCGAATGCACTATTTATTTGTTAAAAACTACTTTTAATCTGCTTTAACAGTCTCTGTATATAAATAGTTTCAATAAAGCCTTCTAAAACTTAAAATATTAAGCGAAAGGTTACACACAGGAACATTAAGATTTACGTTATAAAAATGATTTTTAAAGTGGCATGTAGAAAGTGTGGAAAACATAAAACAAATGAAGTGTGTATACTCGGTATATAGAAATATCTGACTATAATACAATAATATAACTAGCATTCACCTATACATAAAAGGAAAAAATATGAAACTGATTTTAATTTTGTTTAAAATCTCATATGCATATTTAACTATATATGCAAGTAGTAACAGCATAGAAATCAATATGACTAAATATTTTCTCAAATAAAATTTAAAAATATAAAAAAAAAAATATTTTATAAAAATTTTCTTCGAAATATGTATAATAGCAAATAGTTATTGAAGAACTTATTTAGGTTTTATATTTCAGTATTTTTCCGGAATTTGCATAAACTATTTAATTGAAGAATAAATTAGTAAAACAATAAGCTTTTAACTTACTTCCGAAATAACAATTTTCCAACCTCAATCTTAGCATTCTTATCAGGCACCAAAGAGCTCCATTGTTCAGTGATGTGTTGTTTTTCCTCGTTGGTTAAACCAGTCATTATTATTTACTTTAAATAAATTGATAGAATAAGAAAAAGAAAGGCGTTTTAGACCTAGTAGGCAGTGACAGAAAATTCCAAATCCAGGTTATTTTACTGCGGACATTATATATCCAAGCCTTCTACCAATGTCATATTTTGTTTACATAATGTAAGCTTCATTTGGTTACCCCAATCAACCAATTATATTGTTCTGATATTAAAATGTCATATATGTATATATATGTCATATATTATGTATGTCAGTGTCAGAGTTAGTTATGCAGCTGTGGATTATTTCTCATAAGAAGAACGTGTAGCAGTATTTAATGTTTTGAAGGGGTGATTTAGTTTGAGTACCTAGGTATATAAGAGACAGGGGTGTAAACATACACAATTTATTGAGACGAATAGAAGAAAATTGAAAGAGAAACTACTAATTGACCTGTACTATTTTCAAAGTGATATTAGTTATGTATATGAATAGATATAAATGTTGTTATTATTGTCTATTACCTATTTTAATATCTAATCTACAGGTATCTGTATGCGTGAATAAACCAGAATTGGTATAAATCTAAAAAATATACATTTTTGTTGCCTTTCGAATACTTTGATTCGCACATACTTATTATTTGATTTATCCTTATATTATTTACTTATTCTTTCTTTCTTTATTTTACTTTTATATTATTGAATATTATGGAAATATTTTTTGTTTGACTTTGGAAATAAATTAAATCTGAATAATAATTTTTGCATCTGAGTGTCTATCTTATTAATTACTTCATTAATATTCCTATATTAAATGTTTACTCCCTTACATATTTTTAAAATTCTTTCAAGAAAAATACATATCTATAATTTCTTATTTAAATGCAATGCTCAAACATTTAAATATTAAACAATATATAAATTTGGTTTTCTTTTGTGAATTTGATTTTATTCGTATTATCTTTCTATGTTTTATTGGAGCATATGTTCTCAATCATCGCAAACGTTTTCAATACAGAAATTCAGCTATAGTTAGTTTCATTATAATTCATCGGACTTACCTCTTAAAAAGAAGTTTTCCTACTTCAATCTTTGCATTTTTATCTGGAACAAGCGAATCCCACTGTTCGGTTATGTTCTGCTTTTCTTCTTCAGTTAGGCCACTCATTGGTTTTGACTAGCTTGATCAAATGATAAAATTAAAAAAGTCAAAATTGTGGAATTTTGTACGAATTTGCAATTCTAATTTCTATCGACAATAGTTTGTACGTTGATTTCTGATATGAGAAACGTATCTGTCACTTTTTATAAATGATGGGCATGCTGAGTAAAGTACCGAATGTTTTATTTTAGCGTGATCCTTAAGGTACAATTAGTGATGAGCATTTATTTGGTTGATTTAGTGGACCAATCAACATACAACATGTAGATATGTATATATATATAAGAAGTTTTGAAAATTATAAATCAATGTAAATGATATCAAATTTAAGGAAAAGTCTTTAAAATACTCCCATTTCTTCTTTAAAATATTTGAAATTCTGAAAATATAAAGATTGGAACATGAAATACAAAAATACGAGAATAAAAATAATGGAATAATAGAATATAAGGAGGATCAAGTTAAGCATGAAATTTATCGTAATAGTTTTCCTGCTTATAACGTTTCTATTTAATCCAAAAAGTTTTTAAATTAAACAAATAAAAATTAATTATTTTTTGCACCCAAGATTATACAGAGAGGAGGGAGGTATAGTAGGCACTAAAATAGAAAATCTTTTGTGAAATATATTTATCCAAATAGCCTCATTTTATAATTTATGATCGGTTGATAAAAAAAATTGATTATTTTTAGATTTCTGTAATTTTTTCGAGCGCCATAAGTCTATTACCAACTTCTTGTGAAGAAATCATTAGTCAGCATTTCTTATCTTTTGTATTTTCCCCAAACCTTTCTAACTTTAAATATATACATTTATACTTTTATATTTAACAAAATTCTTAGAAATAATTTATACTAACATATTTGAAATTTATAAAAATATTATACATATTTTACAATATTTATAGATATTTACATTTGATGGATAAAATTTCAAGTTTAATTATGTTTTGTTCACTTTCAATTTTCTACAGTAATGTAGGTTGTGCATTTTATATACCTACATATACGCCATATTTATGTACTAAAACGCTGCATTATATTTAGGTTAACAAAAAGACTATATTTTTAATGTTTTTTTATTTTTAATGTAATATCACCATGATATACAATACATTACAAACAAGAAAGATTCTTAAACTTTTAAAGTTATAAAATATATCTGTACTGTACAGATATATTAGTAGTAGGACCTACTAGGACCTAGAGGCGTAGTCAGGGGGGGTGACTTGGGTGACGCGTCACTCAAATTCTGCTCAAAGGCATTTTTTGGGTGAAGAGTCACCCTAGAGTTCCCATCATATTCATTTATAAATTCTCTCTATACTGGCAAGCAGAACATGCGGCAGATAGTTCCTGGATGTCTGGTAAATTAGCGAATCATGTATGATTTTGCATAAGATTTGGTAGTTTACAAATTTACAAAATTGTGGCATATAATTTTATTAAAATTACTATATTATACTGTTCTGAATAAGTTTATTCATACCAAATTTCAATAAGGTTTAAGCACTTTAATGTTTTTCTTTAAATTAATCTCGTTATTAATACTTGTTTATACAATTCAGTTTCGATTTAAAAAAAACGTGCCAGGTAAAATAATATACCATTTATTTTGATTTTTTAAAGTTTTTTTGTGTAAAAACCTTGCAGTTCATTATATTACATTGTATTATACATTATAAAAAATCTTACGTATTCAACAATTATGTTAAGCTATTGAACACAAATATCTATAGGTAATGCATATAACAAATTATATTAACAAATATTTTATGTCATGTTTCCACGGGATCAAACATTTTAGAAAAAAAAAAAAAATTACATTTTGCCTTTCTATAGGGGATGCCATGCGCAATTTTTTTCAAATAAACCTACTTTTTAATTCTCTATCGAATGTTGAAGTCCATTTAGACCCAAGATACACCGTTTTAAGGCTATGGAAGCATATCATTTTTATTAAATTAAAAAGAAATAAAATAAAATTTAGAAAATATAAAAAACTATCAAAGCTTTTAAAAACAGCTTAAGATATTACATAGATATAGTCAAAAATTTTAAAACTATGTATAATTGCATCTTTTGCATTTATGTTTTGCAATATTAATTATTAATCGGCCAAACACATGACCAAAAGTGCGTTAGCTCAAACCATTTAAACAAGTGAAATAAAATTAGCCCTTTTTTAACAACGAAATTTTTAACTTGAGCTAACTATAGTTACGTTTTTATTATATACATTTTATAAAACTTCTTTATCAGTACATGAGTTACCTTTGACAATGATAGCTACATCGTGCAAATACAAATGAAATAAGTTCAAATAGTTGATATATTTTAATTCAATTTTATTTAGTGCTAAATTTAAAATCTAATTGTTACTTTATTTGTTTTTACTATATAAATGAATTACTATGGTTGGAATATTTTGTAACGATTAACAACGGAATTCAGATATGCCAACTAGGAAATTATATCTTTGAAATAATTTCAAAGATATTCCACTTTTAAAACTCCTATAATAAGATGGTCATATTGATAATTATAATTATTGTTTTTAATTATTATTGACATACACTTTTCTATTTTTTTAGAAATAGAACAGACTTCTGCCCAAATTTTATATATATTTTGTAAAAATTACTTAGGAATTCAGATATGTCAACTAGGAAATTATATCTTCAATAAATTTCAAAGATATTTCACTTTTAAAACACCTATTATAAGATGGTCATATTGACACTGACTTTTCTTAACTAATTATTATTTTTAATTATTATAGACATGGACTTTTCTAATTAAAAAAAATAGAACAGACTTCTGCCCAAATTTTATATATATTTTGTAAAAATTACTTAGGAATTCAGATATGTCAACTAGGAAATTATATCTTCAATAAGTTTCAAAGATTTTTCACTTTTAAAACTCCTATTATAAAATGGTCATATTGATATTGATATTGATTTTTCTAATTATTGTTTTTAATTATTATTGACATAGAGTTTTCTATTTTTTTAGAAATAGAACAGACTTCTGCCCAAATTTTATATAGATTTTGTAAAAATTACTTAGGATTTCAGATATGTCAACTAGGAAATTATATCTTCAAAAAGTTTAAAAGATATTTCACTTTAAAACACCTATTATAAGATGGTAATATTGACACTGACTATTATAATTATTGTTTTTAATTATTATTGACATAGAGTTTTCAATTTTTTTAGAAATATAACGGACTTCTGCCCACATTTTTTATATATTTTGTAAAAATTACATAAGAATCCAAATTTGTCAACTAGAAAATTATATCTTCAATAAGTAGTTAAAAAAATCTTTCACTGAATAACACCTAATATAAGATGGTCATATTGACACTGAATTTTCTAATTATTATTTTTAATTGTTATTGGCATTGACTTTTCTAATAAAAAAGTAGAAAAGACTTCTGCTCATATTTTATATATATTTTGTAAAAATTACTTAAAAATTCAGCTATATCAACTAGGAAATTATATCTTTAATAGGTTCCAAAGATATTCCACTTTTAAAACACTTATTATATTTATATTTATAAGATGGTCATATTGACATTGACTTTTCTAATTATGATTTTTTATTTATTATTGACATTGAATTTTCTAATAAAAAAAAAATAGAAAAGACTTCTGCTCAAATTTTATATATATTTTGTAAAAATTACTTAAAAATTCAGCTATATCAACTAGGAAATTATGTCTTTAATAGGTTCCAAAGATATTCCACTTTTAAAACTCCTATTATAAGATGGTCATATTGATATTGATTTTTCTAA
>JAYRBW010062167.1:0-10059 GCA_036023295.1 Invenusta paracnida
TCATATTTTGACCCCCCTCATGCAGCCCCCCTGGAGAGACCCACCACTGGGTGCTCGGCAGACGGTCAGTTTTATATGCACGGATATGCGTACATGAACTTCCGGTACAAAATAATTGGTTCGGTTTCCAGCTACCCCCGACCCCCTGGGCTCCCGCTCTATATAGTTACTTTTTTCCTTCTGTCTGCGTTTTCTGCTGTGTTTTCTCACTTACGCAGCCGATGATGATTCTTGCTGCCCGATTTTGGATTCTCTTAAGTTTGGATATGTTAGTCTTTCAAATAATACTTCTCTAGACGTCAACTCCGTATTCAATAATGCCACGTATTCTTCAATGTTCTTCCAGATTTCTATAACTCTTCCAGCAACTGGTGATTCTCAATCCACCGACATT
The DNA here is from genome assembly GCA_036023295.1 of Invenusta paracnida. Classification (NCBI taxonomy): domain Eukaryota; kingdom Metazoa; phylum Platyhelminthes; order Proseriata; family Coelogynoporidae; genus Invenusta; species Invenusta paracnida. Next base: position 395 of record JAYRBW010062167.1, read on the forward strand.
TGCAGAACTTCAATGGAATTACTGCGTCAGTTTCACATACTCTCTTGAAATCAACTCTACTGGAAGGCGAATCCTTAAAAGGGTACCACAAGGACGTTAGCAGTTCATTGAGCTTCCAACCAGTAGTTTGATGGCCTGTTTGGAATGCTTCGTGCAATATATGCAAACCACAAGAGCCACAATCTAAAAACCCAGGAGCATCATCACTGGTTTCGAGTTTCAGCTTATCATAAAATGACCAATTAACAGAACTCCATCCATTGAAACTTGAATAACTGACTTTGTGGAAAGAGGTTCCATTCCTGCATGAAATGCATTCAATAAGCCACAGCCGTAGCCTTCCTAGTCAGACAGACGTCCAATAGCAAGTTATTACCTGCTTTTTTTCATCCCAATACCGAACATGGAGATCCATTTGATCTTCTTGAAGAACCTTATTCAGGCTTTCATCAAATAAAATCGCAATTCAGAACGAGACTTGAGAACAGAGCATAACTGCTGATGGAAGAAAGGAGCTAACCCATAGACGATTGTGTAACGTACTTTGTCTCTGCCTATAGATAATTTTTTTGCAATGTCACTGTCCGGAAACATTTCTTACAATAAGTCACTTAGCCCATCACACGATCGAAATGATATATGTTTCATTACTACATTGAAACACCAAAGAGCTTCTGCTTTAGTTGTGGTATCTATGAAATGACAAGCAGGTTTGTAGAATGGTCTTTTCGAGTCAGTAGTTGGTCCCGAAGCAGAAGCTGGTCCTGAAGTAGAAACCGAACTTGTTGAAACTGGTCCTGAAGTAGAAACCAAACTTGTTGAAGTTGGTGTAAAGTGAGTAAGAGTTGGTTGCTGCCGTTTAAGCTTTATGGCAGAAGAATGCTTGGAACCATTACAATGAGATCTTAAAGCCGCAATTCCCATTAATTCCCGCAATTCGCAACAGACTTTGCATTCAGCAGTATATTGATCTTTGCCTTCAGCTAACCAGCCTGTAAAATCTGACATATTGAGCCAATTTGGATTGAATTTGAACTTCCACTTAGTCATAAATCTGATAAAGGAAAAATAAAAAGTCTTGGTTAAAAACATACGGTATATTTTGCTCTATCCTATCAAAAAGCTACTATAGGGAATGATGAATACATACAATTACAGCAGAATATAGATGTTGTATTTATATGTTATATTATATGAATTCAAACACATATGTATTATTATATAATATTTTACAAAAAATCAAAACATAACAGTGTTCAAAATATATGTACATTTTATTGCCTGACAGTTTAACGTCATAACAGATTTGGAAATATCTAATCATTTATAATATAAAATATAAATTTTCAATACCATAAAAATAATTTAAGGAGGTGAAAGTGAGATAAGGAGTTTCGAGGAGTACGATCACTCTGCCTACGTCCTTTGAGCTTATCTTTTAGCGTTGAGCTGGGTACACAAAATTGTTTTGCTGCCGTTTGCGTTTTCATTCCATCTCGTACAGCCTGTATAGCTGCATCAACGTCTTGCTTTGTATACGTCTTCTTCTTTGATATGTACTTTCGTACCATCCTGCAAACAAAATGATAGGTATTTAAAATGACAGTTATTAGACAGTAAAATGAATACATTTTAATATATTATATATAAAAACCTAAATATTAAAACATATATTAACATAATATTTTCATGCACACATATATGTATTATTATTAAAATAATAATAATAGCAGACGGAAAAATAGACCCATGGGGCGATTTTGCCACAGGTGACGAAATCGCGACACATAAAACTTATTAAATGTATTGTTTAATATTTAATTCAACCCAAGACCGTACCATATATTAAAGATAATTATGATAAATACTTACTTTGATGATTAAAAATCAGATAGAAGGTGAACAGGCTCAGTTTACAACAAAAAAGTATTTGATGATTGATTTAACACACTAAAATTAGAACAGCGTTTTTATACCGGAAAAGCGTACAAATTTAAACAAACAAATTAATAAATTATTGCAGGGTTCCCACGCCTCAGGGAAAACTCAGGGAATATCAAAATTTTAGAAAACTCAGCGGAAAATCAAGGAATTTATAAACTGAGAAAAAAACTCAGGGAATTCTGTGTTTTTTTCTGGAAAATCATATGAAACTCAGGAAATTTTTAATATTAATAAAAATAAATACTCATGAAACAAAAAATAAAATTTTAAAAATATTCTAAAAATAAAATATAAATTTATAATCAAAAAATGTTTTATTTAAAAAAAAAATCAAAGTTGCATCAATTAAAACAAAAGAGGGGCAGCTAGATGGTTTTGTCTGAACTTGGAACAGTACATTGCATTTCATGATTTTATAATCGATTTAATATAGTATATAAATACTTAATAATAGTATTGTAACTCTATACATACATAACTCAACTGTTATTAACTTTAAACATCGCATGATTTCTAATGTTTTCATATCTGTTAGTACTACAGTTATTATCTGTTAAATTACATGCGTAAATACAATATTATACAACTTACATTCAAATTTATTTATTTATACTAAATTTAAAAATATATTAATTAACATAATTTATATTGTTAATAATAGTTTAACACACACAGGAAAATATACAGGGATGGGAATCTTCAGCGGATTTGGTGTCCAATTTTATAATTTTTGTAATTTGTTCAGATCTGAAAAAAAAACCGAGAGGTGGGGTGTCAACCTAGAAACGGGTATATTTAGTAACTCCTTCAAAACTATTTAACATTTTAAATCCAAAAACATTTATTTGCGTTTTAATAATGAAATTGATTTGCATGATATTAATGCGATAATTCCAGACATCTAAGAAAAAAATCCGCACCCCCAACATTTTACTACAAGAAATTACTCTTTTTATTCAAATATTGGGCCCCCAAAATTTTGACTTCAGCGGATTTTTGAACTGCTATTCCCATCCTTGAATATATAGCAAAAATGTAATCAATATAAATGTCTCGTCGGTTTTGTTAAATCTGAAAAAAATCAGGGAAAATATTATCGGAAAAGCGTGGGAACCCTGTTATTGGTTAAGAAACTACGTTTTAATCATCATTTAATAATAATACATTAATATAAAGTTACTGCTATAATGAGTAGTATAAATTTAATTCAGTCATAGAAAACTCTGAAAGTGGCGGATTTACCCCGTGGCGAAATCGCCCCACGTTTAACTTAGAATTTTTAGTAGTGTTTTTTTTCCCCCCTATTATATAAGTATTACATGTTACTACCAGTAAGATGATGACACCTTAAAATGACACCTTATATGACACCTTAGAATTTTTAGTCGTTTTTTTCCCTATTATATAAGTATTACATGTTACTGCCAGTAACATGTAATACCTACAATGCAGTGTACTGTACTTAATAGTTATAGTGTACTGACATGTAATAAGAACGAATGCAGTCTTGCTACTGTACTTAATAGTTATAGTGTACTGACATGTAATAATAACGAATGCAGTTTTGCTACTGTACTTAAAAATTATATAGTGTACTGACATGTAATAATAACGAATACAGTCTTGCTACTGTACTTAAAAATTGTATAGTGTACTAACATGTAATAAGAACGAATGCAGTGTTTGTACTGAACTTAATATGAATACAGTGCAGCAAATCAACAGAATATATCTATATACAATTTTAAATATTTCAATACATTAATAAAATGATAAATATATATATACGGGAATTCCCAGTTGTAGTCAAGAATTGGGGAGTTAAAATAAAGGAATGGTAACCTTATTTACTCTATGAATTAAATATATTACACTAAAAAGGCAATTTTTACCATTTCTGTAGAAACAATGTTGAAATACTGGAAAATGGATAACAGTTAATTTTTTTATTTGGGAGCCTTCTTCAGCCATTGTTGTGTCGCATCAATCACTTCCGAATTTTTAAATTTAGGGAAAGTATTTTGAATAGCGAAATATAATCGAAAAATGTTAGGAAAATATTTTTTGAGGAAGAATTTCTTGAACTCTTTTTCAAGGTCCAAACCTGCCCTAATTAATGAAGCACATTTAATCGTGAAAATTTTTGTGAATACTAAATATGTGCACCAGTGTTCCGAGTCTCCACCGACGTTTCCAAAATAGGTTGCCAGTTCCACTTATTGAAAACAGCGGCATCTTCCACAGAATCAATTGGCATTGCCACAGGTATCATTGGAAGTTGCGTGTGTGGTCCACATTTTGTGCACAATTATCGCAAAAAATAATTATTCTCTTTATTGAGAATATAATTTGCACATAGAAGTTTGACAATAGCAGATGTGGAATTTTGGCCGTTACATCCTAACTCCTTTAACACTTTAACACACCACATCTAAATCAGAGTTCTGTATAACAGGATCGGATACCTTGGTCAAGAATTGGGAGGCACCGCTTAGAGGGTCGGAGACCTTGGTCAAGTGCTGGGAGGCACCGCTTAGAGGGTCGGAGACCTTGGTCAAGTGCTGGGAGGCACCGCTGAAAGGGTCGGAGACCTTGGTCAAGTGCTGGGAGGCACCGCTGAGAGGGTCGGAGACCTTGGGAAAATGTTGAGAGGCACCGCTGAAAGGGTCGGAGACCTTGGTCAAGTGCTGGGAGGCACCACTGAGAGGGTCGGAGACCTTGGGAAAATGTTGAGAGGCACCGCTGAGAGGGTCGGAGACCTTGGTAGAAGTTGACGTGCCGGAGGTGGAATTAACGATGATGGAAGCTGAATTGTAGAACTCCATGGGCTGAGTCTGATCCTGTAGAAGTTGTAAATGCTGTGAAAATTGTATCAATTGATTCTGCAAAATAAATATTTATAGGCAATAATTTATTTTATAATAAAAAAAGTAATATTGACTTTTTGCGAGTCTTATTTACGACAAAAGTGTAATTTATAGTCGTTACCCCATTTCAAAAAATGGATATGCTTTTTATTCAGTACAGGGTACATTTAACTTAAGATATACTTAATGATATATAAACATATACAAGATATTGACATAACACAAATAAGTATTTCTTTAAAGTTATTAATAAATATTATTACAATGAGTTATAAAGTAGCTTGTTACATATATAAAGTAATGTGGAAATGAAGATAATATCCAGGGTGTCGTTATACTGGAAACTATCATAAGCATAAATAAAGGTGAGATAGTACAGTTCTGTTACTCGACGCTTTATTATCTTCCGAAGATAAGACAAACAAAAGATATGAGGATTCTCGGAAATTGCGTTACTCCAAGCTGTCATAAGGATAAGTTATATTTTAAAGGATGACACCCACTGTGTAATATTTATGACTGCCCCTACCCTGTCGTATCTTGACAAAGCTACATATTTTTATTATAAATATTGTCGCAAAATTGTATTTGTCAAAGCATTATATTTTAATTAAGTTACTTAGACAATATATACTGTATATAGAATATTTTAGAGAGTAATGTAATCTAAAAAAAAGTTTATCAAAGTGCTAAGTTATGAATATGATTATGATAAATTCCAGTAACGACCCCCAGTTATATAGTTATTATTGTAAAACAGAAATAAAACTTACCCAGGGGGAATCCTGCAAAACTTCTTGAGAACTTAATAAGTCACGGTTAACTCCCTAACAAGTACTTGCCAAGTACTTATTAAGTTAGTCGGGTAAATAGCACGATCTTAACAAGTTATCAAGGATTTAGCAAGTACTTAATAGGTTTCACAGGTATTTGCCAAGTACTTTTAAGTTAGTCGGGTAAACAGAAGGAACCTAACACGTTATTATGGATTTAGCAAGTATATACATAATGGTAGGTATCAAACAGAATATAGTAATTAGGGTTAACAAGTACAACAAATTTTAAATATACAGTATAGCTTAAACCAAATATTTATAGGAGTTTACAAATTTTACGAATAAAGAATCACAGCCGCTACAAAAATTAATTTAAACAGCATTTGCGTAAATATTAGTAATATGCTTTGTGAAGGAATTGAACCTTCAATTCGGATATTTTAATACCGAAGCTCTTCCCAAATTGTGAGCAATCAAAGCTAATATTCTACTAATACATGCAAATAATATTTAAAACTATTGTTTAATAGCAAATTAAAAAGGAGTTTCGGATACATTTCGAGATAGTAAATAGGTGTTCTAAAAAAGTGATATCCTCCTCTGACGTCAATTTGAAATGAAATGCATTTTTCAAAAGACATTGCTTAATAGCAGCTGAACAGTTTAAATCCAGAACCAAAGGTATGGCTTTATATTTTTTTCCAACACAGTGAAATTCGTTGGAACTTTCGTTATAATAAAACGATTGAATTAAAATCAATATTTCTTGTCCGACAAGAGTGCAATTGCTTTGTTGCACGCAGAGTTTCCTTTCCTTTTATAGGCAGACGAATGAAATGCAGTCTTGTTAACAACAATTGAGGGCAGCAAACTTTCCAATGTGGTTGACTCCGAAGTAGCATGTTTAAGAGTATCAAGTGCACTTACCCCATGGCAGTCAGTGGCGGTTTTCTTATCAAATCTCTTTCTTGATCGGTAAATGCTTTTATTTCATAGAAAGTGAGAGACAATTTACTTGGGAATTGCTGTTGTTCCTGTAACAACTCTTTGAAGATTATGCAGAGCATTTTCAAAGCACATTGCCGAAGTTACCCAAAGGGGGCCAAATTTGGAGACTTGAGTAGGTAAATTGGAAATAGCATGTATTGTATATGATAGAGATGATTCTCCAAAAGATGAGCGAATACATTCTGGAAATAATCTAACAGATGTTGCGCATTAGAAATATTATCATTCAGTACATTTGCTGAGTAAACTAGCCGAATGCCAGATGACAAAAAAAATAGTATCAAGAATAAATCCGTCTCTTCACAATCTGCAAGTGACATGCTACTGTAGAACAGAAAAGTCTTCAATTCTCCAGCTTTTCAGTGATCTAAATCACTCAAAGATCGCTGTTTCTTATTAAAGGTATGCTGAAATGTCATGTTTTTCAATAGATTTGACAATTCGTTAGAACACTTTTTCTTTTTCAGTTTGAAGCAAAGTGCAGGTGTTGCACCTAAAAATACAAGTTGCATGACATCAAATGGAGCTCCAAACGGAATGTCAAGTATAGGTTCCAGGGGAGAACGACCTTTGACGCCTTGTTAAGGTTCATTATGTTCCAATGCTCTGATTAAGTCAATTCGGTAGTTTTTTTCGTACAGAATTCATATGCCAATAGGGTAAATCATTTTACCATTGGCAAATGTACCAGGATTTTTACATACAGTGCAACCGAAATAGCCATTAAATTGTTTCATAGAAAGGATTGAAGCTTTAGTTGGAAGATCAGCTACAAGAATATGAAGCTTAAAGTGGACAGTTTTCCCCATAAACGTGAGTGGCCTGTTAAGCATATGTATGACGTTAGGGAGGAGAAAGTCCCAATCTGGTTTGCCTTTGCCATAAAATACTGCTGCAAGGAGGATATTTTCGAACAATATACGGTTTTCTTGATTGAGATTTAAAACTGAGAAAATAACTGGCCACAAACCTTCACTTTTAGATTTAATATATGGCGCAGCTCCATCACAATTAATTTTTAGATAAATAACATAATCTTCTTCAACTGATGGTTGAAACGCAGTGCCATAAAAAATCTTTAAAACAATCGCCACTTTTAGATAAAGTATTTTCAATAAGACAGAGATATCTTTCAAAAATATTTTTCAGCAAATAAACTCAAAATATCATTGCTGCATTTATTGATGCATTTACATCTGCTGCATAAATTTACAGATGCTGAAATTTATCTGTAAATTGGGAGTCTGTAACACAGCTTCCTGAACATGAGGCTTCATCCGAGTCAGATAAAGTGTTTTCAGTACTTACAGAAAGATCGACAGGAGTAACTTCAAAGCAGTCAATACGAAAAGGAGAAGAGGCCATATTTGGTTGGAAATCATTATATTCAAAAGTATTACATACCTCAGTTGTTGAAATATCGGAATCAACATCTTATTTTCGACGTCTTTTGTATGGCTGTTTTTCTGGATCAAGTAACCGTTTTCTACGCGAATAAGTTTCCATGACCTGCAATGCATGATTATAGAAAAATATATACATGTTAATTAATTATTATTATTAACAGTATTAATGTATACTATACAGATTTTGATATAGTATTGTAATTTTATCTATGTCAATTGCAAAGAAAATGTGTATTAAAACGTTGGAATGACAAAGAAAACAACATGTATAATCCTGACAACAAAAAAATTAAAAATTTCTTGGGAATAAAACAGCAGCAGTTTAGCTACATACTGCTTTGAGTCATATCTGTGAATGATCGTTTTCTTTGACACTTTTTAAGGTCAAGCCCAAGCTGCTTAACCGCAGACACACCCTGCTCTATTCGACTGTCTTGTTGGAATCGAAATTTTAGAGTTTCTAAATAGGAACAGAAAAGAAAGTGTCACAATTAAAATGTTGCTGTATTATATGATTAAAATGGGAATTTCTTGATCAAGTAATATTTTTAACTCATATTTAATAACGCCAGTATATTATATAACGTAAGAACCTTTATTTGTGAATTTGTATCTAATCCATGTAACAATTATATAAGACCAACATTGCATTGGTTCACTTACTTATAAACAAATTAGAGCGAGTTGGAGATAATGCAGGTCTGGCACCCATTCTCTTTAGAAAAAGAGCTTTCTCTGACAGCTCTTTGTCATCCAAAATTTTCCTGGCAATCAGAATCTCAAAATTGAAAGGACTTAAATTTGAGCTTTGAACATCTGTATGTAACATTAATTAATAATAGAAGTACATCAATTATAATTGAAAATAAAGTTAGTATATACTCTTACTACAAGTTCAGCTTTTTTATATATAAGATTTGATAAAATACTAGATCTCTAGAACAAAAATTTTGTTTAGAATGTGGCACCATCAAGAACTGTTACAAAGGGCAAGAAGGCTTATTTTAATAGTGGGTAGATAGGAAAGGTTTAATAAAACTCATCATACCTCAGCCATGCGGGCATTTTAAAGGCAATGGAATAAATGGCAAACCAACCTCAAAATAATTTTTGCACTAACAGTATTTAAACTGATATTTATTGCAGACCTGCCAACCTAAAAGTCAGAATCCAGGACAACTTCCCAGGAATTACATCATTTAAAGACATCTATTATAATATTTTGTGAAAACCATTTTATCTGATTCCGGGACATTAGCTTATCTCTCCCAGATGTATGGGACTGTCCTGCAGCCTCCTGGACACTTGGCAGGTCTGTTATTAATATATTTCCTAAAAGGATTACACCTAATGTCTGGGTCAAACTACTTACCTTTCCTTTATATTGTTATTGGTCATCAACTTTTCTTCCAGATAAATACTAAAATCTCACATTATTTACAAAACAAATTCCAATACATTTCTAATACTTTTTAACAAAGACTGGCCATAATTCACCGTCGAAAATAAAAATATCAATATTTAATATCATGTGTATTTCATTAAACAAAACGAATGTAATTTTACATAATGTGACATAATGTGTATTTCATTAAACAAAACAAATGTAATTTTACATAATGTGACATAATAGGATGTGTAAGTATGTAGTTATAAGAGTAGTT
>JAYRBW010062168.1:0-10059 GCA_036023295.1 Invenusta paracnida
TTTGTTCTCGAAATGCGTGGGTGCGTGGGCGGAGGGGGGGGGTCTTTGTTCTGGAGTCGCTCCTTCCCTACTACTACTTTAGTAAAACATCTATTATCTTTCAAAAATATTGAGTAAGGAAAAAGTTTACGACGTACATCGTACCTGGAAAACATATCACCATACTACTAAACTGTTAGCAGTGATATTTAGTATTTACCTGAATTTGGTGACAACAAAGAAGCTGGAATTGTGTTTTGTTCCATAGAAGCTGCTTCTTTAGGCGCAGAAGAAACACACTGTAAAGGAGGGAGAGATTCTTTTCCGGACAAAACCATCATCGTCTCCACTTGTGTCTTTATCTTGATCACACTCTCTTTGAAGACCCGGACCTCAGTTCGGATGACATCCAGAGTAGCTGTCTTGGCCTTGAGGGATTCCAGTTGAGCATTATGTCGCCCCTGCTCTTCAATTTGCGAGGAGCGATGCTCTTGTTTCTCCTTGTCGTTTGAATCTAGACGAGTTCGAAAAGTTTGCACTTCCTGTACTAGAGCGTGAATTTGGGGTTCGTAGGTATTTAACGAAGACCGAATAGCAGCTACCTCTCTAGTAAGTCTCTTGTTTTCATTCGCTGAAATGGCATATTCAAAATCAATATTAGGGCTTAAATCGATATTAATAAATATTTTATATGTTTATATTTATATATTCGATTGATCAAATATTTGAATTGGGAAATGTTTTTTTTTGTATTTGGCTTATATTTTAATTATTTAATGTTATACATATTAAATAAGTAATTAATAGGTATAATATAAACATATTTACCAAGTTCTCGCATAGATAATTCCATTTCTTCAAAGGTTTTGCATGTAGTGTATCAATTAACTTCTATATATTAGAGATTTTGAGATCTGAATAAAACAAGTAGGTTGATATACAATTTTAATATACCTAAATATATGTGTCTCCTTTATTTGTTGAGTTAAGTAAGTTATAGAGATGAATACGCTTACTTACATTCAAATGATTTCACCAGAATCAAAAATCCAAACTGTACAGTGTTTCCTGTATTTTCATGCAATGATTAAGGTAATAATTATGACTATTATATTTGCGTTCTATAGATTTAAGAATGGACCTTAAACTTTGTGTAAGAGTCATAATTTATTCCTTCGAAATTGATTGCAATTTGAGATTTCACCCTCAAGCATAGATAAACTACATACTAAACCATACGAGTTATTTATAAAACAGGTTCTGTCATGTACATAGATATAGTCACTAATTGGTAAACACACTGATGCAAATCAATTCCCGTTGTATATCTCTACTGGATCTAAATATACTCCAAAATATAAGAATACATAAAGGAAATTGTGCTACGCTTTCGTGGCAACTTTTTACAACTTTCTGTGCTTCACTTTTGTGCATCCAAATGGGTGAATACATGGGCATACAATATAAATGCAACCCTCTATTAAAAAAATGCGTTAAACATACTGTGTTAAACAAAAATACATATCTTCTCGAAATTCGTTAAATTCTGTTTAATTTGATGTATCAATTCACAAAGTACAATATTAATAAAACTATAAGACCATAATTGTATATCTTTTTAACATAATTTATTATTTTTCTTGATATAATCACGTGCATGTTTACTTAATAACAGAATAAAAAGTGTTATTTTTCATTGTACCTTTTTCATTTTTCCTACAATTTGATATAATATGTATTTTTAAAGATATAATGTGCATGTCACATGTTACGATTGCGGTAACGCCGCAGAAATAAATATCTTTTTAATTTTGTGTACATTTTACATATTGCTACACTATAGCAGGTACATATATAGTCAGACTGAACACTAGCTATCACATTTTCTGTTACATGCATTATTCTGTAACATTTGCATATTTCTTTCTAATGTTTGATTAATCTTTCTCGTGATTAATGCGAATTTTATATATTGCAGTATAAGAAAGCAATAAACGCAAATACTAGTAAATAAATGTAAATATGAAAAATGCTGATTGCCTTATTGCCGGTTAATTAAAAATACTTTGGTAGAGGATTGAATGTCCCTTCTTCAAGAGTACTCTTACTCATAATAATAAACCTGGCTGTTATAAACTAAACAAAGTCGAGTTGTGGAGCATCAATGCCACAGATGCAGAGACCGAAGAGCAGCTTTTCTCACTGCTAAAGTATATGGAAGGTTTAGGAAATGCCACTATAGGTTCAAACCAAAGAAAGCATTTTTAAACTCTGATCAATCACTGTCCTTGCTTGACTTGGAACCAGCCGCTGCGAGAGGCGATATTCACAATTTTCTCTTTAGTATTAATTAGTGTATATATCTGTTTTAACTAATTAATACCGAAAACTTAGATATCTTCTGTTTAGGAGAAAATAAATGGGCCACTTCGAGTTATCGGGCTAGATGCAAAGTTGACACATCCGTATTAAAGAAAACAAAATACTTAATATATATTATTGAGGACAATATATAAATGGAAAACATTTTGAATGCAAATCATAAAATAGAAATTGTTTATGTTATTATACTTTACACAATACATTAATATTACTATTTTACGTGTCCGAATACGTTCATAAAAAGGGAAAATAGTTGCAAAAAAACTCGTATTATTGAATTCATGTTTACCTTACCAGAATTTCTTAAATGCTAAAAATTGATTTTTAGCGCATAAAAACATAATATTTTATGTATATGTATGGGCCTGTCGTTTTTAAAAATAATTTATAAAGTAGAAGTCACGATTACATTTCTGTTAACAAAGGCATACTAAAAAAATTGTTAAATTAAATGAAGGAAATAAAACATTCTTCTACTTAGGACAAAAATCCAGATATCCTTTTAATATGCATTCAGAATTTAGAATACATTTATAATTAATTGGAGTGAAAAGTAAATTTATCAATTTATAAAACTGAATAATCTTTCTACTAAACAAAGCAATCATCAAATTATTTTAATTCAAAATAAGCGGTAAGTATTTCCCAGCTTATGCTATTCATATTTTCAACATGATGTTTATGATCCCTTCTATTCAAATTTTTGATATTTCATGAAGCATATTAACCTAAAAATGGCAAAAAAACACTTGTATTATAAATATATTAATTTCTAATTTTGTATCAGAAGCTACATAGTGCATACAAAATGCAGATATAGAAGTAGAAAAATAGTGTTAATTACTTCAATCAAAATAGGTATATATATATAAATATATAAATGCGTCAATTCTAAAACGAATAAGTCTAACATTTCTGTATTTCCTACGTCTACACAACAGACAAAAAAGAAAAAAAAAACAGTTTTCATTTCAAATAAAGAACTAAAAACACCTTACTTTTCTAATGATTGAAGTTCCAAAAATATACAGAAATAGAAAACAAAATTTATTGTGGAATACTTTTATGTATTATTCTTCTGTATTCATTTATTTCCGCTATTATTATTTGGAGTACTTTTGAAATCATAAAACAGATAATAAAACAAAGTACATACCCCCAGTTCTATTGATTGCATATTTTATACTCTACAGTAATCCTATTTCCATTAAACTCTTTAAAAAAATATTCGTTTCCGATTAAAATAATCTTGACAGCTTTTCATCCGCTTCTTAATGCTTCACGTCAGGCTATAATATGATATAGGCAGTTATATAGATAGCAATATATATGTGTTTAGTTTTTTATTTTTATTTATTGGTAAAATCTAAAGACTGTGTTTTGCCTTTTCGGGAGGTATATATGATACATTGCGAGAAATGCATTATGAATTAAATAATATGTACGATTATGAATATGTAGTATCTCGACAAATTAGTAAATAAACTGCACATAAATTTCATTGAACAATCTTAAAAAATTATTGCAAACAAAATCTGAGTTATTAATATTTTCTGAATATATATATATAACACTGTTATCTAGATGTTTTAAATATTGATTGTATCTAATGATATAGATTAATAAATTGGTACATATTATCAATTGAAACAGGCTATACCAATAATTTCCAAAATTCTCTAAAATAATTTACTTCTTACAAAAATAATTAAAGTAATGAAACTTTTAACTGCAACGTTTGGAAAGTTTAGGATCAAAAGACTTTGTCGGCAACATCTGTCGTCTGATTTTGAAACTATGTGGAGAGTTCAGAAATTATGTTAAAACAATAAATCTTTCTATCGTGAAAGATTTAATTTGTCACAGAAACAACATGATTAAAGTGTCAGCTTAAATTCAGTTTTAATTTTAGATACCCGTCATAAAAACTAAACGTATATGTATAGAGAGATTATGTTGAAATGTATTTGACAACAAAAATCATAAAATTCTAAACAGATCTTGAGATTTTATTATTTATTAATTGTATTGACATAAGTTTTCCTTCATTAAATATCATAAACTTCATCTTAAACATTTTATTATTCTACTTATACTATAACTACATTAAAATATTTCCTGAAAAAAAAGAGGCTATTAGCCAATGAAAATCAAACTATTCACGATTTTTTTGGCAAACTCGATTCCGCTACTCTGTCTGGAGCCTATTGCAGTCGACCAACTGACTCTCGGCTTACATAATACCTATCAAAAGAAAGAAAATACACTCACGCTATTATATCTACATTTACCGGAAACAAAATCCATACCCACTGCTTTGCTTTCTGGTATACATGCACCAGAAGTGACGCCTCTACAATCCTTTTCCTGCCTGGTGGAGCGTCTTATTTCTGCCTATTTCTTTTTACGTGAAAACAGTTGTTGTTTCTTTACACTAGCAGTATAGTTTTCCCTAAGTTCTCCTTTTGTGGTAACTTGTTAGCCTATACGCGTATGACAGTTATTTCACAGTTAACAGAGCTAATACTTTTTACCCCCAATTTCCAACGCTTGTTCCACGCAGACAGACAAATTGACAGGCCCATGAAAAGTAAATTACGTAGTTTTTCTGATTACAGAGTTTAGTAAACGTCGTTTTGTAAGCGGGACACTCAACTTTAATCGTACTACTGCACTTTTTCTGCTGTCAAAGTTAATTTGGGAATTGACTGTTTGACTGGTTGATCGGCACCGTCTGGAAGCACGCAAGGAGAATACTCCCCAAGTTATCCTTGACTCCTCGTATCTTTGAAAAATGCGCGGAGGCAGTCGCAGTAAGTCAACGGGAGGGGGAATGCAGAATGAGATCGAGTCCAGAACTCAGGTGAACACTAATGTCAGCTTTATAGAGTTCTTCTTGGAGGGCTGTTTCGAGAAGGATCTTCTGTCCTACTGCTCCAACCGACTTACGGATTTCTCCTGCATCTACTGGCTCGATATGGACCCTGATCGGGCAGAGAATGGGGTCAAGATCAACCCGGGTAAGTTCTTCATAGCTATGTGGAGAGTCGATTCTGAGCATGTTTGTATGAAAGTGTTAGCAAATGAATAAATAATCGAGATAATAATAATTTGTATAGTATTATTGATCCAATCTAGCGTTATAATTCCGATGTCATGGCTCCAACCGAAAAAATATAAGTATGGATGTAATTATCTCCAAGTATTAAATGCAACAAATACGTAAATTTAGAGACATATCAAAATAATTGTATTTAGTCATAAATGGACAATATTAAGTTAATAATCTCTATAAACATGCTAGACCTTGAATTAATTGACTAGAAATTTGGAGCATATTGTTCGAACACACCTGAGAAAAATAATTATACATACATTCCGCTTTTTACGATTCTTTTTCTCTTAGACGCCTTAACCTTAAACCACTTTTCACATTCCTAGAGATTAGCACATAAGTTCTTCTTACACGAACAAAAATTCAGAAAAAACTAAATTATCATATTTTATTCAAATTGAAAACTTTCCTATAGTTTATTTTTAACACCAGCACTCATGTGCACAGAAAAGGTACCCATAATCAAACGAGAACTTGCAACAGACGGCCAAGGTTACAAACGTATTATTACACGAGTGTAGTTCAATATTCCTAATTTACGATAATAAATATTTGTTTATATACTAGTATTTGCTAATACTAATCAATATCTATGTTTACGATTCATAAATATTGGATTTTCTAAGATATTGCTATCATTTTTGATCGATGAAGTCAAATCGATAATTCGAATATATTTTCATTTAAAAATGAGATGCTAAATATTATATTATTTTTATTGTTGATTTTAATAGCTTTGTACTTTTACGTTTCGGTATTTTTCATTATAATAATTTCTCGATTCAATAATCCTGTACTTTATTGGTTATTTCAAAAATTTAATAGCGTTTTATCCTTTACCGCTAGCTATATGTTAACATTTGAAAGTACATATATTCCAATATGGAAACATACTTTCAGTTAGATATTGTTACATAGGAAATATACTCTAGTTTCTTCTAGTCCAATTGCTACGCTTTATTAATTTGATATATTTTGGTTTCTGCAATATTTTAAAATGTAGAAGTTATTATTTTAATGTCTTTAATTTGTGTCAAAGCTTTTTTAGGTAACAGATAACTTGAATAAGCGACATAATATGAAGGAATTTTTTTATCGTTTTTCATAATTTATATTTTTATATTTGTATAAAACTATAAAAATTGGAATAAACTTTCGATTTATTACATGAACTTTCAGAAAAAACGAATCCCGAAATAAAATTATTTGATCGCTGTTTAATACTCTCGCAGCCTTTGATGTCAAAAAATCCATAATATATGAATATTTAATAGAAAATAATTGTTATGTTATAGAACTGAAATATTACAAAATACTGTAAATATATTTTGCTTAATAATTTTTTATATACTTTACACTCTTTCTTGAATAAAGTTTCTCTTTGTAAGCAAAGGTTTACACGTATAACTCGTTTTGCAAATTCGTACGTAAAAAATAATATAAATCTTTCATAAGCTTAAAAGGATTGGTTTAAATTTTTATTAAATAGGGTTACTTGAACAGTGAAATAACTACTTGTAAAAAATATATGCCACGAAATATCATAATATATAATTGTATTTAATACTTTAAAATAGTTTGAAAACAATTAATCAATAATGTAATCTGTAAATATACATATATTTTGAATGAAATGTCTACATAGGCATTATGTCAACAGTTTCATGTTATATTATTAGCTTATGTGTTTGATCCCATGTAAAGTTTTGTTCTTGAGTTAAAGTAGATATTTCATTGATCTGTGATCTCTGTGGACGCATTAGTAAGACTGTATATTTATATGTAAATAACAAAAGTTAGAGTATTTCCATTTACATCCGTTAACATTTAGCTGTCGGTTTAAATATGCAGATAGTCTCCTAGTTACCTCTCAAAAATTCTGACATAGTGAGACTGTATAAATTGCAAAATAAATCCGAGAATAGTAAATAGCCGAATTCACATAACAATTTTAAAGCACTCAATCGAAATAGTTAGAATAATCAGTAAGTTTGTACATGCCCTGCAGGTGAGATATATGCTAATTACGTAAAATGATAAACAAATATCTGCCAAAAGTTCGTGGATAATCAGTTCAAGCGTAAAATATGTTAATTTACGAAATATAAATGAGAACATTGGATTGCAAAAGCAAATTTCTAATAGTAAATGTATATATTATTACTATCATAATAAATATCTTATGTAAAAAGTAAATATTTATTATAAAAAAATGTGTGAATATAAAGTTTGTAAAATTTTAGTATTATTTTGCAGATATTCACACATTTAAAATATTTAATTAATTTTTCGAGGAAAATGGCAGAATTTTATCAATAACTAGGTACCTAATTAACATAAATTGTTTTAATCCAAATTACAGAAAAATAATAAAACACATTAAATATATTATAGCAAACTGAATAGATTGTACTTTTGAGTTTGAAATATGTTTATGGACAAATTATATATGTATCTTAAAGCAATTTATTATTTGCTTAAATTTGAAAAAGTTTATAAATTCCAATTAATCAAAGAGGATAAATTAATGCATCGTCACGCAAATAAACGATTAAATATTTATTAAAATGAACAGTGAGCGAGCTTACGTGACTGCCACAGTTGAAACATTCCTAACTGTGCTCTTTTACAATAAACAAAACGGGTCGATTAATATGACGTCAATGATAGTTCATTTCTTGAAGCGACATTTGGAAACCATAGGAATATTGTAGTCATGCTGACCAAAGAACGTTTTAGGGGTTCACTTCATTAAAAATTGAAATCTCTAAATTTTGCTCAGGACATCATTATTGCTGTTTCTTAGATAAAAAATCTTTATGCTATATATTTGATAAAGCTATGAATTAGTTTGGCGATTATATTTGGATATATATATAGGTTTAGGTAGTTTAATAATTTTTATATAATATATTGGCTAGGTGTAATTAAAAGATGAATATCTCCTTCAAAAATTAGGAAACGAAATCAGGACAAATCTAATATCAAGGAGTTCATGGTGTGTCATCCGGTTTATTCCTGATTTTCACAATAAAAATAATAAATCAATAAATTCTTGGAAATCGATAATTTCTCGCGTATTCCGCCATATTTAATTTTTCCCAGTTTAAATGATACTGGTAATTTATAAGAACATGGTAGATGAATTGCTATGAAATATACAACTAATATCAATATATGGAGGTTTGTACTAAACCGAAGATGATGCAAAGGCCCCTCATTTTTTAAACCAGAAAAGCAATTGACAGAATTATAGTAGGGGAGCGTTATCTAAATTGATTAAATCAATTAAAAAAAAATCTTTCACAGCACAATTTTTATTTGTACCATGATTAAGGATTTTTTCATACAATTATATATATCACATTAAATATTATATATTAATGTGAATTTTATAAAAAACAGAAAATATAGTTAATTTGATACTAAACTATTTGAAAGTATTTTATGCAATGTGATTTCAAACACTTATCATTTATAGATTCCACTAAAATTATTTATCGAATCTATTTTAAAATATACGCTTACAATTCGTTAATTAGAATGTAATAAAATTGCAAAAGTTTAGTAGAAATATATCAGTCAATCATATAAGAAATATTATATTGTGCGTATTACTTCTGAATTTTTTGTCAAACTACTTATAAACACCTTATTAAACAGAAACAGGGACGATTTAGAATATTTACAAACAAAAAATATAATCTACAGAATTACTTCGATAATAAAATATATATACCCCGTTAAATTATAATTGGTATAATTGAATAAAAGTGTTATTCCTAATTTTGGATATAATCACATTTTCCAAGTTAACTCAAGTAATATTTTCTCTCGGCATATTTACCGTATTTATTTAACATTTAAATGATTTAAATAATTAGGATCAAATTGTTTGGGATATAAATGCATTTTCCGTTGGCGGTATAACGATTCCTATTGTTGCATTTTCTTTAATTATGAAAATAAATGAAATCCATTAGCATAAAACCAATTTCGCACCTAAGGTTTATTACACTATTTATGGGTATAATGCAAGTTATAATGTCCAATAAAGCTAAGAGGAAATTTATGTATAAATATATATGAGACACAAAGGCGCAATACTTATAAAACAATGAATATGAATTACTCGATAGCAGGCGCTTAGACATAAATATATTTTATTACCACCGTTGAAAATTATTGGTATATGATGAAGTTTCTGATGAATATTTAATTCAGAACTTTAGGTACTCTGTTTAGTTTTATCAATCATTGATTGATTTGAAATATTGATGCCCAAAGTTATTACTTTACAATCGTTTTTGTATGAGTCTCCATTAATGTATTCTATTAAGTTATCAATTTGTGAGCTATTTTTATATAATATAGCTATTACATGGCATTTGCACTGGCGGAATGAGTAAAAACAGCCATTTAGAAGTCAGTAACTTGTTCTCTGCTATGAAAAACAAATAATTTACCTTTGAGAAATTTAAGGAATATAAACTCAAGTATATACATTCAATATTTAAAATTTGATATACTAATCGAGAACTTATTTAATATATTTAAAATATTATATAGCTATATCTTTATAT
>JAYRBW010062169.1:0-10058 GCA_036023295.1 Invenusta paracnida
GTGAGATATACATGGCTGAACCCTTTGGTCCACCACGTTCATTTATTGAATAAGTGAGTTATCTATTAAATAAGTGACTTATTTACGAAATAGGTGACTTATTCATAAATAAGTGACATATACGTGACTGAACCCTTTGGTCCGCCATACTATGGATCCCCTTAAAGTCTAGCGTTTACAATAATCTACCAAGAATTTTTAATGATGTGAAGAACAATAGCAAATCTGAATCTGAAAAAAGTACGTCGACCCCTTACAGCACTTGCAAAAGTCTATTATATCCCAAATAAGCAAGTGTTTCTAAGTAAATCATGAATTTCAATATTTGAAAGATTTATATGGGCCTCTCAAGTTAGATTTTCTGAGAGATGAGATTAATGATCATAGAAAATTGGATATGAAATACATATTTTCTCAAAGATAAGCTGTATTTTCTGTATCGACAGGAAATTATTTTTGTTCAAATTTCAGAAAATTCTGAATAGTTTGCGCTCTTGATTTATATTAAATTGGTTCTATCTTTCATCTTTTAGATTTTTTTCGTAAACTGTGTATTTATATATACTTATGTTCATGATTAAAAAAGTATATATATGTTACCTTTTTAACCATACTGCTTGATCTATTTTGACCTACCCGGTATAATACAAATGGAAAATCTTTTTTACTTTATTTGATAAATTGAAATGAGTTCAATTTCCCACCATCTTGCTTTTTTATGCAGGAGGCAAGATGGAGCTCGACAAAGCTCTTAAGGAAACGGAAAATATTGTCAAAAGGGACAATTTCCCCCTTTCCAATAATTTCGTTCTTGTTATCGTTGGAGAAAACCAACTCGGTAAAAGTGCTATGAAACAGGTAACCATTAAATCTCTACTAAATTAATGTTTGTGTTAATTAATTAATGAATTAATAAATAATATTACTATTATAATTAAACTAAGCATGGCTAAAGGATTTATTCACTTAATTAATACCGATAGTTTAATTTAAGCCTTTTCAATTCATTAATTTAACATTACATCTTCAAAATCATTAATATATCAATGATATATAGCTATTGAGGGCAGAAATATTAATTTTAAGTGCAATATTGATATTTATGCACGAAAAAGCTATATATTATCGTTTTAATATAATTGATGCTTTGAAATAGCAAAAAACTCTTTTGATAATCAATTTGAATTTTGAAAATTAATTAATTATTTATAATTCATTCATTTTTTAAAGTTTTAATTAATTAAAGCTATTAACTTTTTTGTAATGATTTGTTAGCAATGGATGATAACTCCATTTTTAATCAATTCACAGGTTTCAGCTTCATCAAGAAAGGAGCATAAGAGATTTAGATTCTGTCAACCTTGTGACATTGTTGGATGAACAATTTAAAGATTTAGAAAAGTTAGAAGATGTGGCAAGGAATCGAAGATCGCATTCATATAAGATAATGTTTGAATTTTTATTGAAACAAAATGTATCTCAAAACATTGACCAAATACCAATACGCTATCTTGTTTCTTATCTCCGCCAATGGTTCTCAAGTTAGTAAAGAATAATGGACAACCTTACTCACCCAGCTCTCTTTGTTGTATTTGAGCTTCTATTCATCGTTATTTAGTGAACAAAAGAAATATCAATTTGATCGGAAATAGAGACTTTCAAGAATTGGATAAGACTTACAAAGCCATGATCACAAAATCTTTAAAGGATAAGAAATGTCCAGTAATTGAAGGTGACAACGGATATTCTGCAATTGAAGAAGATGGCATAAAACGACTGTCTAAATATTTTGACAGAAATACACCAGAAATTCAGAAATTACAAGATGAAATTTTTTTCGTATTTATGTACCACAACGGTTTTCTAGGAAGAGAATGGTTACGAGACCTGTCGAAAGACTCTTTGCCAAAAAAAGAAGATGACGTTGAATTGAATGGATTTTTTTAAATCAAAATCAGAAAAGAATGTAATAGCCGTAAAAAGTGATTCAAGGAAGCAAATTGCCATTTTTAAAACATCAGATTCACCACAGACATGTCCAATAACTGCTATAAAGTTGTATCCATACAAACTGCCTCTTGATTCTGAGTCCTTATTCACAAAACCAAAAACAAAGTGGAATAGTCATCAATGGTACTGTTCAAAAGAAGTCCTAAGCAAAAATTCAATATCTATAATGATGAAAAATATTTCCCAACGCGCTTGTCTGACACGCAAATACACAAACCATTGCATACGACCAACAGTAGTCACAAATCTCAAAGAACGTGGCTATCAAAATCATGAAATTCAAACCTTGACTGGCCATGAAAGATCAGAATCAATCAAACATTATAACAGAAGAATTTCCGTATTGAAAAAGAAAAATATCACATGCACTATAAGCGATACTCTGCATCAACCTGAGCGGACGGTTGTACACCATACATTATTAATTGATGAATCCGTTGTTACCATTGATAAAAATGTTCCATCAACATTACGTCAACAAACACTTAAGTGCTTTAGAAGTACTTCTAATAGAAAAAAATTGAATGAAATTGTCGTTTGCATGTGAAATTATCCTTTTTTGTAAAATACATATATGCTCCTCATCCAATATTTTTCGGTAAAACCTTCTTTTTTTACATATACTACCTTTTGTCATGCTTTTGGTTAATTCATAATATTTGCGAAAAAGAATTTGCGGGTTTCGAAATTAAATAGTTTTTGCTATTTGTTTTAATTTAAAATTTCGGGCGTGAAATGAAAATTTCCTATTATGACTATTTCAAAGTATCATTTACATAGATTATAACATGTATTATGATGAAAATCAATAATTTCTAATAAACCTTCCTTCAGCTTTAATATGAAAATAATTTGTTATCCATTAAAATAAAAATTTCGAATCTAACTGCTAATATTTCATAACCATGCATGGGTTTTATAGACCTACCTATAAAGTAAATTTTCTTAACCAATAAATTTTTATTGCTTACTTTATTTTCATAGCTAAATCTATAAACAATCAAAATCTTACTAAATATAATATATATAAATAAATATTTATGTTATTCAAATTATTTAATATTAGTACTTTTGGGTGTAATAAGTATCATCATAAAAATAATTAAACAACTCTTGAAGGGAAATTTTGTTTAAAACGTGACACCACCGAGAACTCTTACTCGGGGCAAAAAGGCCTCTTTCTAAACATTTGATAGATAGTAAGGTCTCTTAAAACTCACTATAGCTCGATTATTTGGGTAGCTATTGAAAAACAGCTTTCACTGCTAGAATCTGCAGAAAATATTACGGGTAAAGTTTTGATAGTGTCCAGATAAGATATACTTGGATCGGGTAGTATTTTTGATTTGAAAGTTCTACTTATATCTCGCCTATACCTATAAGCGCTGTTTCGAAGCAATCGATACTCCTACATTGAGTTTCCAATAAGAATGCGCGTTGTACAACACAACAGTTCATGCTATAATTGAAATCGTTAGTTGCCTACATTACGGAGATGGAGAAATTCCTTTCTAGCTGTTATTGATCCATTTCTATGAGTAGCATATTATATTATTTCAATATTGTTGTCATTATTAATAAATATAACATTTTGTGAAAAGAATTAAACATGTATTTATATTTACTTAGAAGAAAGACATGTCCTTCTTTATTTTTTAGATACGTTGAGTATACGTAGAACACAATAGAACACAACTGGAAACGGCTCAACCTTATATAAAACATTCATTGTCATGTAAATATTTGATTCGGTCTTGTTAAAATGAAAAAGAAAAAGAAAAGAAAATTTATAATTCTACTCAAATTATCACCAAAAAACAATACAATACATTTAGATATAAATAACGATTATAATCTTATTTCTAAAATTCTGAAATTCTGAAAAATGAATTGATACTTACATATGTCATTTTAATAAGTATGTGATTTGATGTATTTTATTTTTTAATAATTGACAATTTTAAATTCATGAAGATAAATTTTTAAAAAACCCATTTTTAGTTGACTACTCTCAATGAATCGACCAAATTCACCATATTAAGAGTCCCTGTGCAATCCTATAAGTCTGTTACACAATCTAATGATTCCAAAGGAGAGGATACCATTTTAAAAGAAACCATTACAGCTTCCAATCCAGAATTTCTACCACTTTATGCTGGTTTTATTGCTGCACAGTTTACGGAAGGTAATATTTGTTTACATTTCATTTAAAATTAATCGTAAATATGACTCGTAAAAGAGTATATTTTATTATTATGACTATTTTCCTATATGAGGATATCTATTAATACGAGAGAGCGAAGCGATTGAGTTTTAATATATATCCGAATACAGAAATGTGCTTTTCCAATGAAGGAACGTAGTTTTTTATGTATCAATATTATCACGCTAATATACTCATATATCAAGGTATATGGTTATTTGAATACTTACAACATTTCTATGGAGTTCTTATAATATTCATCAATTATTTGACTGTTATCATTTTTATAGATTTAATCAATTTGTATATCAATTATTTGTTATATTGATATTGAATCTTTTTTATAACTTTATAATTGATTTTTACTTCCATAGTAATTTCTAAAACATTGTTTATTCCTATTTATACCTGTTTATATCATTTTTACCATAGAGTAAAGATACATAGAGCTTTGACTCCTCGAAATCTCGTGTATATGTTATTAAAAATTAAAAAAATAGGCACATCGTTGTTTACTCGATTTTTAAAAATTAATTAATAAGTTTTTAAGTAAATCAGAGACTTTTTTTCAAGTCAAAACTATTAAATCGGGTCATATTAATGTGAGTAGTAAAAAAAATATATATATATTTTTAATATATATTTTTTTAATTTTCGGTGTAGTTTAATGTATTTGAAGAGGCAAAACTTATACAAATTTATTCATATATTTACATTGCTATTACAGTAATATATACATAAATGAAAAATCAAAACATAATTCAGTTAATACACGTGTAAAAATTATAGCTATATATATATACATACATATCAACGTATTCTCTTAGAAATAAGTTCAAACAACAATTTAAAATATACAATAAACAAATCATGGAGTAAAAATTAACATAAGCTTTATTTTAATACTAGTATTAGTAATACTGTAACACAGCATTCATTATAATGATTATTTAATGAAGTAGAAACATGCAAACATTATACTAGGAGTTTTGTAAAAAAAAGGCAACCATGAACAATCAATATTACTTGCTAATCTCGATATGTAGTAATACTAGTAATACATTAATTGTTGATTTTACTATGATGTCAGATAAAACAATAACATTAGTAAAATAAACAGCATAATAAGAAAATGTATTTCAACTTAAATTTCGACTGGCACAATTTACCGCTAACAATAATATAAAAGTAATTTGACAACATTTTATGAAGAAAAAATGTAACTATTTCAATAATTTAATTACGACATATTTTTTAAATCAATGATGTGAAGACAAAAAATATATGGAATGACTAGAAAGAAAAACATTAAACTTTCATATATATGGAAATCAGTACTTAGGGACTATATGGAAATATATGTTTTAAAATACTAAAATTGGGGTATATATAATCAATATCTATAAGTATAAATAGGGTCATTTTTCTTGTGTTGTGACTGGCAGATTTTAATAATAATACTCTTTCGGATACATTAGCTAATTTATTAAAAAACATTATAAGGATAAGTCTCGCGCACTATACAATAATAATGTCCAGGAGCTATGCATGCGGTACATGTATTATGGATTTATCAAATTAAAAAATACACTTTTCGTTGTGAAATACGTAGTATTAATTGATTTCTGATCAACAGTATATATTACGAACTCACGCTAATTTACTGTGTGGCGAAACATGATTATGTTACACAAGAGAGTTCACAGATGCGCACCTAAATTGCTGCACTGTAAGCCATCTATCTATAAAAATAAGTATAGAATTTAAATTTAAAGACATGTGTATGTATAAATATTTTAAAATTTAAATTAATAAGAGAGAGAGCGGCGAAGAAGAGGGTGATTGATATAATGTTTTAGGGATAAATTCGCTAGTATAATATATATATATATATAGTTAATAAAAGATATATCTTTTCTTGCATATTTTGTAAAGTGTTTTAACTATATACAAAATATAGAGTGGATTCCAAACACACACACGAATAAGTCGATGCGATGCGATGCGATGATGGCATTAAATTATTGTGTACTATAATTATACACAAATTATGTAGAATTAAGTATACTGTATAATGGCAAGCTAGATAAATACCGCTCCGCATAAACAATGCGAACTATAATATTATGTAAGATTTAACAATATTACTACTGCCTGAATACTATATGAATTATTATATAGAATTTTATCACACTAAGAGAATATAGTTCAGGCGTGTGTCGAGCGAGTCTGCAAAAAGATCTGTATATAAGCCGATTTGCGTATATTAACACTGTCCTGTGTTATATATATGCGCACTAGTAATATATGATACGGTCTATATACTAATTTAAAAAACTTATACACTTATAATGTTTAAATAAACTAATGGAAATATACGTTATAATATTGTGTGACATCATTATTCGTACGTCAGAAGTAAGAATTCCGAAATGGCTAAAATTGGTAAAATTGCCTGATAAATCAGGTAGATGGAGTTGTGAAATAACATAGGGTTATTGTATTAATTTTTGAAATTTTTTAAGAGTGCTTTTTTATTACTAAGAGCTTCAGAACAACGTAAGCAGTAAACTTTGATAAAAAATTTACAAAATGCTTTTAAAAAAATGTTCTGAATGTTTGCTCTACAGTATAAATGAATAAAATCAAATGAAAAAAGGCTAGCTACAAGGGTATGCTCTCTTTATTTATGAGATACAAATGGCAGGTGAGCCACTTGCTCAATAAATTGAAATGCTAGAGTTTTGAGCTTCTCTGCTTCCTGGACAACAATATTAACAGGATCATACAGAGCACATCCATTATAGCACTTATTTTTAATAAAAATGCTATTCATTTCTGGTTTTAAAAGTGTTTTTTTACAGTAAGGACACGACACAAAACGACGAATTGCATACCCTGTGATATATGAATACGCATCACAGGTAATAGGAGTGGATTCGTTTTGTTCTCCATCAAGATCACAATTGAGGGCTTGAGGAAGGATGTCACACGCGAGGATAGGCTCATCAAAAGAGCAATCGGGAACGGGGGGTCCATCACCTGTGGAGTTGGAGACGACACACTCTCTGGGATCTTTGGCAAAAGGAATTGAAGGAACAATCCTCTCAAAAATTGTCCGAGAAGATGCCGAGGTAATTAAATTATTGCAGGTGACTGCCCGTACTGCAACCCAAGCCTGTGACACTGTCGGGTTGTCGTTGTAACCCCGACGCCTTCAAATAGCAGAAAACATATTCTGAATAGGGGATAATAATTAAAAATATTTTTAGATATTATTTAAATACAATGAATCATCAAGAATATAGATTTATAATAATTACATCAGTACACAATACAAAAAACGCATTCATTCAAATTTTAAAATTTATTTGTGTGTATGTACTCAAAACCAATGGCAAAACATTGGTCAATGACTTCCATCATTGAGGTGATTATGTGCACCAATGCAAGTTTGAAGAGCATGCTGGATACAGTCTTTTTGTTTGTACAGTGTTATGGAATTTCCATGAGGAAATCCATTCCCTACATAATACCAGCATGCCAAACTTCTCAACTGCATTTGATCTAGTGATAGGCCTTCTGTGCTCAAATGTCACCAGTTTGGTCGAATTTAGTACATCAAACAAGTCATTCATCCGCTGAACAAAATGAGCTGTTGACAGTGTTGTTGTGGTGTAGAAGGCCTTTCTGAACATATGTTTTCAAAGCTATACAAAATGGAGGTAAGAAGAAATATGATATATATATTATAATATGTAATCTAAAAATAGCCATTTATAAAAATATCATTATTTCATTGGATTGCTATTAAATAAAAATACAAATTTCGAAAAGCCAATATGTAGGATGGATAAACTATAGTTTAAATCAACATTAATATGTAAAAATATTGTGACTGCAAGTGTGTAACTTCCTAGGAGTACAAATTAAGGTTTCTAATCTTAATTCAAGTACGTTCTTATTGTGTATTTACAATATCTTATACTTATTTGAATAGCTATATTCATTAGTTTTAATTAATGAAAATATGACAATTTATAAAATAAGACAGTTTTATATATTAGCGTCCAGGAAAACACCTACAACAGTGTTACACAATGAAGTTTAAATACTAATTGAAAGTAGGAGTCAATATTACAAAAATGAAAAACATTGACACTTCAGTAAATTTAAATGTAAAATTTAATATTACAATTAGACGGAAGAAGTAAACAGTCCAACAAATACATGTTATTTTCAATTATATGTGTTTACTTTCAAATAGTTAAATAATCCAGATTTTATACCCATATTTTTTGTGGTGTGGTTGCAGCCACCAGCTTTTAGTAGTGTATAGGGGTAACTTGTTAAATGTTGAAAAAACAAAAATAAATGTAATTGAAAAGTAACCCTTATACACTACTAAAAACTGGCAGCCACAACCATACCACAATTATCAAGCATCTCACTATCCTTTGCAATAGTATTACCATATACAAATTTAATTACATTTATTTATTGTTTTATTTAAGTTTTATTTATTAAAAAAAATTACGCCAAGAATTCCACAATTGCCCAAATATCAAGTAATAATTAGGCAGTGATGTCTTCCAACTACTTGGTTGGTGAGACAAAGTACTCCTCAGCCACCCAGTGGTTGAAGAGTAGAAGTGGTGAAATTCACTGCTCTGTTGACAAAAAAAGAAGTTATTTTTTAAACAAATATAAAATAAATAACTTATATAATCATATTTATTATAAGATTTATACCATTTTATATATTGATACATATCATAGCACACTTCACAATATAACAATTTGATTATATTAGTATTTAAAATAATAAAAAAGATTTATTATGGTGAGAATAGGAATCAGTATTAACACTACTTCCAAAACTACAATTAGATTTAAAAAAATGTAATATTAGCATGGCTCATAAAACTATAATTTGAATTAGGTACATTCTAAACAATTCAATGGACTATAGTCAGCAGAGTACAGCTTTTGCTTTTTTTGTAGAACTTATACATATGTATGTATAGATACTTTTACTAATATAGTATCTGGTGGTTGTGGAGTTCTTGGCCACAAATTAATTTTTTTTGGGAAAATAAATAAAATGTAAATAAAACAAAAAATATATGTAATTAAATTTCTATATCATAAAGGATAGTGAGATGCTTGATAATCATGGTGTGGTTGCGGCCACAAGCAGCTGCCAGCTTTTAGTAGTGTATAGGGCCATAGGCATAGGGGTTGCTTGTTAATTATATATATATATATTTTTTTACATTTAACAAGTATTCCTTATTATTATACTTTGACTTAATATTATGATGATTTGTTATGTTTTGTAACATTACTAAATTCATATGTTTGTTAATTACATTTATTTTTTTGATGTTTAACAAGTAACCCCTACACCCTATACACTACTAAAAGCTGGCAGCCACTGAATCACACCACAATTATCGAGCATCTCACTATCCTTTATGTCTTATGATAGTATTACAATATATAAATTTAAAAAAATATATATTTTGTTTTATTTACATTTTATTTATTTTCTGAAAAAAATTTAATTTGTGGCCAAGAATTCCACAATCGCCTTAATATCTAATAAGAACAATTTAATGTTAATCCAACATTTGGTAATCTTGAAGATTCCCGCATTAAACTATTTTTTGCACTTTTTATTTTAATAAACCATGATTTAATAAAATATTCATTTATTTTAATTATTTTTAATATATTTAATATATACATATATTAATATTATATGTAAATATATACATTAAATGTATATATATATATTATATACCCATATATATTATTAAAAGCTGGTGGTCACAATCACACC
>JAYRBW010062170.1:0-10058 GCA_036023295.1 Invenusta paracnida
TGTCCAGCGGCACTAGTCACGAGATAAATTCCAATGAGTGAATTTGTGTCTGTACGACCACGTTTGTGCACGCGAGATTTTGACGATTATGTAAAGAAACGTAATCTATGTTAATAATTAGTTATGGGTTCGCTACCTCGTCGCCAGTGTTCTATCCCCGTTAGAGATAGTATAATTTAGTATTGAGACAAAGAACAGCTCGTTAACTTATACAGTTTGTATTTGGTGTTTTAGGTTTATTATTGTACATTAGCGTATTTAAACAATAGTACAAATAACCGGTACATGACACTAGAAGAATCAGAAAATTTGATTAAAATAATCGATGGAAAATGACTAGGATTGAATAGATGTTTGTTTGCCTTCGGCAATAGTCAATTGTTTATTTAAAAATAAAATATTTATCTCTAGAAGTCAAATTAAATAATATTATTAGAACAGGAAAAAATAACTATATCTCATAATAATCAAAATGTATATTTAAATTAAACTAAAATGAATAAACTTAAATTTGAGCTCAAAGAGAATGGTATTTTTCCCCTTCTTACACTTCTCCCCTTAATCTTTGGGGGTATTGCATCAGAAGGAGCAACAAGAGTTAAAACAGCTAATAACAAAGCAGCAGCAGAAACTGAACATCATAATAAAGAACTAGAAAGAATGCTAGTTACTAAAGCTTTTGGTATAGATGAGATCCTTAGAACTACAAAACATTTTGGTAAAAACATTTCAGATGAAGTAAAGAAATCTGTTAAAATGGATTGACATCTCTAGCAATTCAGGATGCTGAAAAACCCACCTCCTTTTTAGAATGTTAACAACTCCAAATCTATTTGATTATAATAATATATTAATTTACAGGCTGTTTACAGCTGTTAATCAACCATATTATCAATTCTTAGTTGGATTGAATTATCTGGATAAACTAGATGTATAATTTTGTTAGTATTTATGAAAATGATGATGAAGTACAAAATTATCCAATTAACGATATAATATCAGAAAAGATAAAACAATGGAATCCTGAAATGAAATCAACTGGAATACAAGTTAGAATTACAATCAACATATTAAGTGATCTTAATATGAAGAATAGCAATCCAACTAAAAAGAATTTTTTATTTTCGATGATTGCGTAACTAATAAAAAGCAACAAATTCAACGAAATTTCTTCACAAAGAGAAGACAAAATAATTGTATATTTAACCTTTAATTTATCCTTCATTAGAAAGAATTCTAATTGTTTTTTCTTCTTCTCACTTAACGATAAAAACCTTTGTAAAATTATACAATATGTAAATATCGGAATTCAGAAAGATGAGTTAAAAAATGTGTAAACAACAATGGGATAACCCCGATGATTATAAATACATATTTGTAAATATACCTAAAAATGTAACTGACAGAGATAAGAAAGATTTATTTGCTTAATTAACATTTTATCCTTAATAAAATATGCTATTGATTTAGAGGAATTGATTAAATCAAGAAAAGCTTTAAGTATTCAGATTAATGATAACAAACTACAAAAAGCCGACTTGCAAGATTATATAGAACAAATATTTAAACAATAAACTCCACAAGTGAAACTCAACAAAAATTAGCCATTGAAGCAAATAATGAAGTTGTAGCAAACAATGCAGTAGATTTAAAAAATAGAATCTTTTAAGTAAAGAGGGATGCCATTGAAGACGGAAATAATAAAGCTATTGATGTATACACTGAAGCTTTAGAGAAGTTGGATGGAGTTCAACAATGAAATTTAGATCCAATTTAGATCAATTTGGTCAAGTTAGAAATGTAATTAAAATCTTAAAATAACGAATTAGTACCTTAAAGTGTTGATGATGCGAACATTGAATGAATGAAAAATGCATTTATAAGAAATAGAATGGATGTTAACTTTAATTCAACTACCACTTCGTGTTAAGTTTAATGATAAAACAGCACAATTATATATGCATATTGCTCCTCTGAAAGTATTATTTCTGTAATAAAAATAATCAACCATTTATAAATGTTACGAATCACGCATCTAATTACTTTCCATTAACATCAGGTTTAATGGATATCCACTAAAAGGAAATAAGTATTATTGAGTTATGAAATGTTACAAAATATTTCATTAATTTATTATTAATTTAGATTTTTAAATATTCTGCTAAGGGTTGAAATCCCATTTCCTTGTCTTTAACATGTGATTTAGGTTGTTTGTGGCCAGGATCATACTCTTGTATTATCCAATGATGGTCATGTTTATTCCTGTGGTCAAGGTACCGATGGTCAAACGGGTTTGAGCTGCTACGATAGCGTGAGTCAACTTACTCGAGTACAGGGAGACATCGCCAGTGAAAATATTGTGTGAGTTTCTTTTTTTCGGAATATTTTTGCGATGTTGAAAATTATTATTATATTAGAGATTAGATGTAAAGATTGTTATTTAATCGTCCGAAAGTTACTTAATTTAGTGCGTCCATACGTTTAATTTCTGACGTACTTTTTTGGGACCGCAGCCTGAAAGTTAATTTATGTGTATGATAAACCATTGATTAAAGGATTTATATACTCAGAATGTACGAGTTCGAAAGGCCAGTATATGGCATATGAATTCTATGATCAATGGTTTAATCAAATATATTTCAAGCCATTTTTTATGAAAAATCGATAATCCATGATTAAATTAACGTATTATTTCAAATCAAAACAAAAACGACAACGACAACGTCGCATAAATGAAAACCAAGAAATGAACTCCTCAAAAGCAAAATGTTAAATTGATATTGATGATACGTAGTACAGTCATTAAAGAAATTGATATAAAAATGGCGCCAAGATTTAATTGTTGCGATGCTAGCTTTTTTTAATTCATGAACATGTAGATCAATAAGGAACATCGGTATATACATATATCTAAACTGTGAAATTCATAAAAAATATGACAACAGAAGCTCTAAGAAATTTTTTGTAATGGCACAAATTTTATAATTTTACTATGTTATAATGATTATTATCTTTCTTAAAACAACTATTTCTGCATTCATAGTTTGTTTTATTGCTTTTGTAAAAATGTGCCAATTTTTTTCCGAATTTTGTTGTCATATTTTTATGAATTTTATAGTTTCGATATATATGTTCCTTATTTATCTATATGTTCAATGTGCATTTGAAACAACAAGCATTGTAACAATTAAATCTTTGTGATCTTTTTATATCAATTTCTTTAATGGCTGTACATCAATATCATCAATATCTTTTTAGATTTTTTGTTTGGAGGAGCTCGATTCTTGGCTTTCATTTTTGCGAAACTATCGTTTTTGTTTAGATATCATTCCATTTGTTTTAAATATTGTTATAATTTCATGGATATGACGTAAATAATAATATTTATTGACATATAAAATTGAAATAGTACAACAAATATTCTTGCATATTTCGTCGTTTTGATTTTTCTCATAAGAATAATTTATAAAGGAATTATATTTTTTATACCCAATTTTGTAGAATTTAAGTCTAAATTCTTGATTCCGGAAATTACATTGATACATTTGATACATTTATATCAAAATAAAACCTAAAAATACCATTCTGTATCAAAATTGTCCGCTTTGCTTCGAAATAGTTATATTTTTATTTTCACTAAAAATAAATCTTCACTTTTATTTCGTTGCATTTTGGTAGGTAAAACTGTTGTACTGCATTTATTCATTACAATTTCAGCGATTAATCTAAAAAGATCAATTTTATGTAGAAAATATATTTTTCGATAAAACGTCAATATCTATCAACTAGGCTGACGAAAATAATACTGCATCCGTCAAGTTAAGAACAATAGAGTCAGCAATTAGCCTGAGAGATGGTAACAGCTCTATAGTCATTAATACTAAGGAGAATAGACCTTTTTGACCGCTACTAAATCAGGTGAGAATGTATTAAAAAGCATATTTTTGGTATCAGCGTAATCACCAAGCGCTAAGGAACAAAATGCACCTATAATGAACTTTTAAAAAGGTTTCTATAGATACTTTTCTGTAAAAGAGGTGAATTTCTATGAAAATTTGTTTCTTCTAATTTTAGTTTTTATCTAAACAAAAATGACAGCGTCGCAAAAATGAATTCCATGAAACGAGCTCCTCAAAAAAGGAAAAAATGATATTGATGATAGGAAGTACATGAGTCATTAAAGAAATGAATATAAAATAGCGCCAATATTTAATTGTTTCAATGCTTGCTGTTTAAAATTCATAAATGTATAGATCAATATGGTATACGTAGGTATATATGATCGACATAGGTATACGTCTAAGCTGTAAAATTCATAGAAATATTACAAAAATTTTGAAAAAATTTGGCAAAGGAACATTTGTACAAAAGCAATGAAACCCACATGATTGCTAAAGTAGTTGTTTTAAGTAAACTAATTTTTATAACATATATAGTAAAATAATATAATTTGTATCATTGCCACGATTTAAAAAAAAAAATTGTTACTCATAGTTTTACAGTTTTGATGTATATTACTTATTTATCAATGTCTTCTTGCATTTAAAACAGCAAGTATTATAACATTTCATTTAACCAAAAGTATAATTGGAACATTAGTATATTTTCAGATCTATATTTTCAATAGTGGCAAGCAGTCTTAAATACAGAAATGAAAAAATGCTCCTGTTGGCCTTCTAAAACCGAGCCGGCGTGCAGCGACTATTGATATGTCTTCAGAGGAAGAGGTGTGAATAACGGCGCTTTTGGAAATTCAAACCCAAAATAGCTCTGACAAACGTTGTAC
Organism: Invenusta paracnida; assembly: GCA_036023295.1. Lineage (NCBI taxonomy): Eukaryota > Metazoa > Platyhelminthes > Proseriata > Coelogynoporidae > Invenusta > Invenusta paracnida. Next base: position 4,787 of record JAYRBW010062170.1, read on the forward strand.
TAAAAAGGAAAACGATGGATTTTTAGTGTACACAGAACGTGTTTCAGACTGAAATATTAAAAAATTAAGCCAAGGTAACACGAATTTATGCTAAAGAAACAAATCAACAGGAGAGATGTCCCGTATTTTTATACAAATTGTATTTATTTCATCGTCCAGAGAACAGTGGTAAAGATAGAAGTACAGCATTCTAGTTGTCATGCATTCCCAATCCCAAAATGAACGTATAGTGTAAGAAAACACACTTGGGTATACACAGTATACAAAATACAGTTCAAGATTTAATAAAAATTGTGACCTCCAAGAGGCAAATTAGTCAACAATTTGAGCCTGCGAAGAACTGTCAAGAATCGGTTGATTGTTGGAGGAATTACTCCTGAAATAGCACTGGTATACGCACTATAATATCAAAAACTGGGGGATATCAGAAATAGCCGATAGCACTTACACGATTCGACTCTCTATACAAACGGAAAATGACCAGAGCCATTTACGGAGAATGTTCTCAATCTATGCAACAACCTGTCAACCCAACTGCTACGTCGCAAATTGTTTCTATAAATTCTGGAGTAACCAATTTTTTCAATTTTGATAATTGCACCGTAAACATTATGAAATAATTATATTGTTTTCTGCATTTTCCTGTAAATCTTACTCCGGTACATTGCTTATAAGTACTGCTATTATGTAGCGCTCAGTAACTTACTCTTAATTGATTTTTTTAATAAAGTTAAATTGATTGGTGTTTTAACCAGTTTGAATGTATTAAAGTTAACAGTGACAGTATAATAGGTTACAAATAAAAGCGTAGATTTAAAGGGAATAAAAATATTGCACATTATACTCGTATAGACAGCCATATGAGATTAAACTAAAATGTAAGTATGTATATTACATAGTAAAGCGAAAAATTTTGATACGGCTAGTTATTGTTAGGTTCATATTTTGTTAAGCATTTTTATATTTCCATTTTAAAGCCTTTACGCTAAAGTCAACACAATTATGTATAACTAATATTATTAAGGAAGTAAATAATTCATATAGAAATCAATCACATTAACCTCAAGTTAATGTTAATTTATTTCTGTAAAATTGTGTAATTATTTTGGGGGATTTTCCAGATTATATTTACATAATATTATATTAACTATTCATATATACGAATACATTATGTATACTCATAGTGTTCATATTATTATGGAAATTAATTACATAAACGATGCCTTTCGCATAAACACCATAAACGATGCCGATTCAAAAATTTCTTGGCAATTGAACATTTTGACAGATGTAATGAAACTCACAGAAATAAATGTTTAGTTTATTGATAATAAGCTTACAAGATAGTAAAAATAATACAATTTATATCATTACTGTGAATTTTCTTCGAATTTTTATGAGTTTTTCAGTTTAGATATTAGATATATTTACTTATTCATCTATATATGCATTTTTAACAGTTAACATTGTTACAATTAAATCTCAGCGTTCTTTTATATTTCAACTTCTTTAATGGCTGTACTTAAAATCATCAGTAGCATTTAATTATTTCCTTTTGAAGAGATCGCTTTTTGTCTTTCATTTTGCGACATTGTCTCTAGATTTGGAGGGAGAACGCTATAGCACAGAGCTTAGAAGATTCTGTTCCTATAAAGAATCAAATTTATTTGGAAATGAATCTTGTTAATTTAGCCTGGCTTGCTGAATAGAAGTGCCGAACTGTCGATCTATCAAAAATATTAAAAAGCCTTGGAGAATTTAATCGTTCCAATTTAAAATATTGCTTGAGCAGCTTCTTTTGTTGTTAAATGAGAAAGACTAATAAGGAGATATTACCACACAAAATGAATTTTCCCTTACACAAATTTATTGTCCATTGATTCGCTAACAGTTTTAGATGCCCAAATGAAATTAGACGCTCGAAATTGTCTTATAAAACAATATTTATTTAATGTTCATATTTTATATACATTCTTGTATATATTGTTAGGAGGTAATTATTATTTTTAACTATTAGTCTGGCATTTTTTATTTATTTTATTATTGTGCAATTTTGTACAATACATTGAATTAATTAAATGATTTAATGTACCTACTTATAAGTATAATATTATTACACTGACTTTTGTAGATAGCCAGAGAGAATCTACGAATTCAAAAATATCTATGAGGCGCTGCCGAATAAATAATTTATTTGAATGAGAAGATTTTATCGATCAGTGTAATACATTAATTTTATTCAACTATTTTTAAATATCTATTTTTATTAAATTTTGTGGAGAAATTTTATTATACATTTGTTTCATTATATGTATATGTATCTGAACCAAATAGTTTGAAATTTTATAACGCTACCAAAGAAGACATGCCACAAATTGAAAAATGGAGGTTCAACGCCAATACGTAAATCTTATTACTGTAGGTATACTATTCGTAAAAATGCATACATTTTTATAAATCAATTTTTTTTGATAGGCACATTATTTATTTTATAAATATAATATAGATTCTAATAAAACATTGAAAATAATAAGTGAACGTCAAAAGGTGAAGATATATTTTATCAAAAAATACAAAGCGTTGGATTATATAAAATGTAATTCAATCAAATTCCAAGAAAACCTACATGTTACAGGTATAAAAATTGAAGAACACACTACATTATAATAATAAATTGGCATTATCAAAATTGACAAGTTAAACAACAAGAAACACGTGAATTATAGAACACACAAGCCTGTAGTCTATCGGTGATATTGTCGAAAGCAGTTTGCAAGGCAAAGGGTTGGCCTGGGCATACCACGCACCTGTAGCGAATCAACCTCGTCCTTCTGTTTGAGTAACAGGCGCGACATATGCCCCGGCTAGGCTTCTGAGTTCGCCCAGTCGCAGAAATGAGTTTCGGCAATTGTTGTCGATTGCGTAACTAATACCTCTAACACAATAGAAGTGTAGCCGAGATCGAGGAGGCCAGCTTTGTTCATCAGATGAACGACGATCTTCTCGCTTATGGAGAGGTTTTCTGTACCTTGAATTCCTTGGGCCCACAGTGCTGTCCCTTCTCGACCAGTATATTATTCAGTGTAGTCTACAGTGTATCCGTTGACATCACGCGGACAAAAGATCTTTGTGGCAAACTTGGCTTTCTTGAATGAGATGTAGTGTTTGAAGTGATCACTGAAAGGTGGAAAATAGAATGCAAAATACTAACTGATTTTAAATTAAAAGTTTATAATTATAGAGATTGAAGCATTTATCGTCAGTGATTTGAACTTTTGTTTGAATTTTTGGCATAAATATGAAAGGAAAACTAAGATGTATTTGCCAGTAACTGTAAAAGGAATCGCTTCGATGAGGCAACTTTATTTCGTTCCGAAATGAAGTTATCGATTTTCTTATTGATCGTGAATTTTACACTAATACCAGTTGAAGAAAGACCTCAAAAAGTATACTAATGAAAGCAGGCGTACCCAAAGAAGTTTAAATTACTTGTTTATAATATATTGCGTTACTCGCATTAAACTAATAATCGGTAAATAAATTTTATGATGAAATATGATGAAAATTTACCAATTTAAATGAAGCAAAATACAGGTTGCAGCATAGATTTATAAAAATATTAAAGTGAACTATATATATTGATAGGAGTCCGACAGATAAAATTACAGACTATAAATGTCTTGTCGATATCTTACCACTGATATCTTGAAATCATTACGAATACTAGTATGATGTATTGTGTACGTAATTACAGGATTAACACATTTAAACACTGTGTGTACCTACATTTTATACTCTTGTATTAAGCGTGAAAAAATTCCAATTAAATGTTTTTCTATCTTTTACGCAGTATTCAGCCTTTTTTATACATTCAAGGCTTTCCTTCATTTTTTCACAATAACACATGTTTTGACAATTATTATGTAAATTTGTCATACATTTGAGGTATAATTTAATTTGTCAAGAAATATTAAGCAATTAAATTGATTATTTTTGCGCACTTCTTTTGTGAACAAATATTTCTCAGAAGCATTTGCACAAAATTAAATACTTCTATATACTTTGTATAATAACTATAAGTAATAAGGTTTTACTAATAAAACATTTGATTGTTTAGAAATACCACAGTTAATGAGTAATATATTCTGCCTGTATTTTAGGTATATCTCCTCTCGCGGTGACACTGTTTTAGCCGTGTCTTCCTCGGGACAGCTTTTCGGCTGGGGAAACTCTGAGTACAACCAGTTGGGCGATGCGGCCTGTGGGGAGATGCAATTGCACACTCCGCGACATCTCCAGATGCCCGACTCTATCGGTAGAGTTGTTCAGGCTGCTGCTGCTGGTGCTGTTTGCTCCGTTCTCGATGACAGAGGTCAGGTCTTCGTGTGGGGCTTTGGGCAACTAGGCCTAGGTCCTTCAACTCATTCGGTCTCCATACCAACACAGCTTCCTCCACCGCTATTTGGAAATACTGATTTCTCTTCGAGTGAAGACCCGGTTGTTCAAGTTACCTGTGGCTTGCATCACATGGCGGCAAGGACATCAGCGGGCCATTTATTCACCTGGGGAGTTTCTAGATCCGGTTGTCTTGGTCTTTCCACCAAGAAGAATCAAAGTTATCCTCTGCGAGTATGCATACCAGCGGCTACTGAAAATGTCATATGTGGAGTGGATCACACTCTTGTTCTAGCTAGAGCATTTGCCTAAAAGCATGTTTTATGTACAGAATTTTTTGTATAGTATTTCTCGATTAAATATAGTGTAATAATACAATTATTTATACGTTCTTTTTGTTTGGATATGTAATTTTAGTTTAATTCGTAGCCCCGTGTATATTGGTTAATAGCATCGATTAAATGATTAAATTTATCTATTTCAATGAAGCAAAATACAGGTTACTGCATAGAAATATATAGAAAAGTTATGATATATAGTAACAGTAAAACAATAGTGAATATGATCCCAGTATATGTGCATCTTAAAAATTTCATAGCATTTGTGTATTTACAATGATAAAAGTGTGCTACAAATTGTTTGACATTTATTTAATTTATTCAATATGTTGTAATGTTTTATCTCTTATCAAATGTTATCATTCAATTTGAATAGATAGAGATGTCTATTATATAAAATATGTGTTCATCGAAATTGTAGTTTTAACATTCTACTGGCTACTTATGGACAATAATATTATTCAAGCATGGAATTGTCCTCTGTACAGAGGAAATCCTCCGTGGAAATAATTTTGGTCATCACATTTTTTTATGGGGCC
>JAYRBW010062171.1:0-10058 GCA_036023295.1 Invenusta paracnida
CACTACCATCACAATAGTCTATTTCTATGGATCAGGCACAACATTGTTTTTTTTACTTATACAAACTAAAAATCACTAAAAAAAAAAAAAAAATCGCAAATCGCAGAAATAAAGCAAAAAATCGCAGGTCACATAAGCACTGCCATACAAAGTGATATTTATTTGATTTTCTTGGTCAATAGTATTTACTCTTTTGTTATAATCTACAACATATATATGATTCATGTAATAATATGTATCAGATTAATTTTTAACATTAAAAGGTTTTAAAATATATTGCTTTATACTTTTTTAGGGAATCTTATAGAAACAGTTTTGAGACTGCATATATTTATAGTTTATATTAAACTACAAATTATTATATGCCAAGCTTATTTTATTGTCATTTATAATTATAATTATTTAGAGCCTCATTGCAATAGCAGTAGATATAGGTAGTTTGTATCATAAACCATAATAATTTCAGGTATTTGCTTAGGCCAATAAGATACAAATCACTGCTATATGTGATAGTCATAGATGCACCTTGGTACTACTATTGAATCACACACCCCTAGACTTGATTAGGATTTATCTAAAGCTGATCTTCATTCTGTTGATAGAATCTCTGTATTTGTTTTAAATATAATTAGTAAATCCCAGAAGTTAGATTTTCACCTATTTATTTTTTTGTTTAGTTGTAATTTCTATCAGTTAATGTAACCAATTCAAAATTTTGCATTGATGATATTTTGTATAAGATTTTGGAAGTGTAGATTTATCTAGTTATATAAAAATGTATTGATTTAACTAAAATTGTTTACAAATTATTTTGCAGATATAGATTTTTTACAACTAAAATTTATTGGAAACCATAATCTTATTAGACATTTACACACAGGAATTTGCAGTATAGGTCAAATTATCGTATATATTATTTAGTCAAACTGGCTTACCTCGATATGCTTCAGATTATAAAATATATTCTAATAATTTTATAAAATATATATTTATATATCCATCATTTTTCATAGATATCTAGTTATTATAGCCATGCAGGTCACTAGTTTTAATGAATATTCCTCTTTAACTAGTTCAAATATTCCAATTCCCCTTATATGGTCTGGTATATTGTGTGCCACTCAGTAGATGTTTGCAAAAGACAAAATTGACCCACCTTCCAAAAGAATTTACACTGATTATATATAGGTGCAGTGTCTTGTATATAGCTTAATCTTTTAATTTGTGCTTATATTTTAGATCTGACTTGAATAAGATCTGACTGGAAGTATAGAGGGTTCAATTCCCTCCCTTTTATATCATGCATATATATATATGCAGGAATATTCTCCCAAAAAGGTAGCCTGGTTGATAATGCTCTCAGTCAGTTCTATAATCAATGCAGGCAAACTAATGACAGTAAGAATATTTTACACGGCAATATAAAAATAATAAAAATATATGTTATTCCAAAGTGTTTTTTTCAGAGCAAATTAAAATAGTTTTAGTATACATGAAATGTATAAAAATAATCAAGTATATGAATAATAAATTAAATGTAAACAAATAATAGTTTAACCAAAAATCCAGTGTTCCATATTGAAACAAAATATACCCACATAATCCATTAAAATGAGTTTTTTGCAGAAATTAGCAAATATCAATATAGGAACAATGGCAGATTGCTCTCAATTCCTATTAATATTATTATAAAATTATATAACGTAATTTTCATTTATTTGAATATGTATATGTATTAATACTTACTTAGAAATCATAAAATCGGCATAACTTGTACATTAATATGTAATATTGTGTACATTGTTTTGTTGAAATATGTTACATCAACAACCAATATTCCATTTCCTTTCATTTATTTATTATTTCGATGTATAAATTCGAATTCTCCAAAAATTTACACTGGTTTTGTGGGTGCAGTGTCTTGTATATCACGGATTCCTCAATTTTAGACTATGCTATAGATCATTTTTATTTTTAATAATAAAATGTAAAAAAAGAGCTCAAACAAATATCATTTATCAATAAGCAATGGAAGCAGTGCCTGGAACAGATGGCAAGACCATTCAAGTCCCTATTTAAAAATAGTAGAAAGAAGTACTTATGGAGGTAAGTATTTTGTTTTAAACATTTCTTTGGAAACTTAAATGACTAATAATTATTAATTGCCAATGGTTTTCATTTTGCTCTATGGATATAATTGTGCTGAACAACTAGGTGGTTCAGTTAGAAAATTTAAATATTTTTATTTATAGAAAGATTAGGCAAGATTTCCCATTTTAAAACTGTCTATATTTTTAAAATTGATTAAAAGATTATGAACATTTTACTTATGAACAATTAATCCGAATTTTTCAATGAAAAAGTACAATAGGCAAACTGTGAGAAAAAAAATCAGAGAAAAAACAAATTAAGAAACGAATAATTTAAACGAATTAGGAACACTTTTTCACTTAACTCCTAGGGGCTAAAAGAAAAACAATCATATTTTCTAGGTTTTAAAACCAAGCTGAGGTGTTCCACCAGGTTTAAGACAATAAAAAGTTTTAACTCGGTGTTAAAACCAAAAATAAACTCACCCATTGAATTCTGTTATATATATATATATGGTATCCTAATGAACCACACCTAGCCGCAGTAACATAAGGCCAAGGTGTTACATTACGTATATTGGAAAATTCACTCCTAAGTCACCATTCAAGAACACATTTTCTATCACAATATTTAAAAAAAGTTGTTTATAACCTTAATGTCTCTAATGACTGTTTTAAAATCCGTACTAATATTTCCTCTGTATGAAAGCCAAGTTTGTTATAAATCGTTTGATAGTTTGTTTTGTAATCGAAGAAGATATTTTTAATAATTATACCCTTAAATGTAAGGCCATTTTTGCTACCTAATGTGAATAAGCCAATATGAATAATATAGTGAAATGCCAAATTGTCAGTCTATATAGCTACATAATCGTTAAAAAAGTAAACTATCAACAAGGTATTATAATAAGCTAGTGAAAAATCTCCACACATTTAAACTAACGAAAATATCAATTACGCATCTAAGTTTCCGTACGCTTATCAAATAGGCTAGGTCTTTGCTATATAACGGAAATTGGGACAATAATTAAGAAGAATAACAAGGCAGTCTTTCAAAATGAAAACATAAATCCAGTTTGTATAGTGAATATTATAGTACATAATATAATACTCATATAGTCTATCATATTAATATTATTATACACATAAAAGTAGATAGCAATCTATATATACAGGCGCGCAGTTAAGTGTACTGTAAAGTCTATAATAATAAGCGTCTACCAAGCTATTCAAAGGTAAACTCAATCTATCTAATAATGTAAAATATGTAGTGAGAACAAACATTTTCGGAAGTCTCTTCAGAATAGCCAGCTTTGTACAATAAAAAAGAAAGCAATAAAAGTAGCCATATCATTATGTAATATTAGATTGCGATTAAGTCTGCACTGTATTATATTGCAATACCACAAGAGAAACTAATTTAGTAGAGTGAATATTATCCGTTTGATGCAACACAACTAAACAATATTTAGTGTTATTATTGGCTGTATTAATTCTATTTTAGTATCTGGGGTTATTAAAATTCCTCACAATATGTAAATATTATTATTCGACAAAAAACAGTCTTTAAATGCAATTTAAGAAATCAAAATTACTTGAAGTATAAAAATATAGATACTAAAAATAAACTAGAAAAATCTAGTCACCATTCTCAGCATTTTTTTAAACAATCCTATAAATATAAATCATTATTTTTTACGAAAATATCACATTCTATTTATAAAAGAATGCAAATTGATAGACGAAACTACCAAGAGAAGCAACAAGTTACACCGGTTATTGAAAAAGAAGAAATCCGGTTACAGAGTGATCAAACGAATATATCCCACCAGGCATAACTTGCGCTCAATTCGATGAATTATTGAAATACTTCGAAAGCGTTAATAATGTATAAAACTTTCTTGTAATAAGTTGTGTTCTTTGACCCTAGCGTTAATTATTGTGTGACTTTAGTTTAAAGAATCGACATTTTTAAAGATAAATAGTATTTATATTTTAAATAAAAATCATTTTCATGACATTTATTAGGAAGTATCAATTTAGCGATTATACCCAATGTAGATACTGGTCATGTCAGACATTATATACATATAATAATATAGATACGATTTAAAGTTACGAATATAGTTTTATGAAAATTGTTATTTGATACGTTACTTATAATTTTAATTAGTTCACAATTAAGCTTATTCCATAAAAAAGATCAATGGCAAGTTAATGTGTCATACGCATGTGTTACATACCGGATTAATTACTATAATATAAGATATAAAGCAATTTCGAGGTTGCATGATAGGTACGTATGTAATGGTGCTTATTCGATGTTTGTGGTGTAAAAGGTAAAAAGAGATTTTTTCCAATTCTGCTATCTATTAATTTGCTAAAATATACTAATTGTAATAAACGACATATTAATATAGGAAGGCCTCCTGGTTCGGTAATTAGAAATAATAACAAGTTAAAACCGATAAGTTCTATAAAACCACCATGCCAGTGTTGCCTATCTACACAAGAGTGATTGGTTAGAGTCTAGTATCCCCTCACCTCATAGTTCCTGTTCATATGAGAGGCGACCCAATGGTCATTGGGCACACCCATCCGCTGGAACTCTACCTCAACGGGGAAGAGTCGCCATCCCTCAGTCTGCGGGAAGTCCTCTTCGGGTTTGAAGGTGAAGCAGGCTAGACCGTCGACGCTCTCTGCAGAGTGGAGAGGGGGATATCATTCATTGTAAGCCAAACACGAATATAGACTCCATTCAAGAGGGGCCCGGGGCGGAGTGCAATAAATACAAAAATCGCTTATCTCATTATGGTAGGCAATATTTGTTCCTTAATATTTAATATATTGACGAGTTTCAAGGTCTAATTCGATAAACACAGATTTCAAAAAATGTCTTCAGGAATCAAACTTACACCAGGATAAATAATCTAAGTGTGAAAACCACAAATAATATTTAAAAAGTGCATTATTTTCTTATTGACAGTTTAGAAATAAATTCTACCACGGTAGAAGCATTTCTGGAAACAGAATTTTAAATTTCTTTATATACATATATAGAAGACTAATATTTTGAAGTTTATCAGATTATTAATCTATGTGTACGTCACATTAAATCATTACTTAAAAATTAAGCCTTAATCCTAAACAATTCATCCCAATAACGAAATAGAAATATGTACACATTATAATTTGAATTTTATTTGTTAATTAATGTTGTGCAACGTATATTTTATTATATAAAGTATAAATACAATTACAAATATTACATAATAAATGCACATTATAATTTTATAACATTAAACTCTAATTTTAACAATAAGTTAAAACTGGAATATCTTCAATAAAAGTTCAGAGTAAATAATACTTACGTGACACTGTTTATTATTTCTATTTAAGATGCAATCAAAACTATGTCATTTTTATGCTGTATAAAATTTTATAATAACAGCTGATTTAAAGAAATACGGCTGGGAGGCTGCGATGATTTGGATATAGGAAATAAATTAAGACATATCTCGGCATACATCAAAATCCATTCGATAATATGCAAATCACATAATCAAGTCATTGATTCTGTTGTCTTCCATCGAATATCGACCCAAAAGTCACAAGAACGGAGTTATAAGAATCAATGAATTTATTTGTCACAGAAAATAATTAGTTTAAAGGTTGTAATAAACCAATAATCTTACAATTCGAAAAAATTTAATCTGTGGGCAATACATTACAATCATAACGTACACATAAAATTGAGGAAAAGTGTTTTTGTATTAGAAAAGTAGCTTAGAATTAATATCATACCCTTAAAGTATTGTTCAGAGTATGCAATTTATTGGTATAATAAATGTACAGCGCAAAAGTTGTGTATCTTTAAACAGAGCCAGAATGACAAAATTAAAAAAACCATTCACTTTCTCTTTCTTGTCGACAAGTTTTATCATGTAAGTTAATCACAAATAATTAATCTAATTTCTGGAATATTTTGTAACCCCAACCCTATTTCCAAGGTCAACCACCATTCTGATTTATGCATTATAATTTTTGTATATATACGATGTTCATAATTACGTCAGAAAAATGTAGAGAAGAGATAAGCGAATAAAAAAGATACAAGCAAAATAAGGTTTGAACGAGGGAGGTACCAACTGGATAAAAGAAGAAACAGGAGGGGGAATGCCTGCTTCTTTGACCTGAAAGACATCATATTATATAGATGAGCAATCATTCGACCCCATAGAGCTAGCCATTATCCCGAATACGGTGTATTTTTACAATGAGAAAGGGAAGGCGGAGGATAGAATTTACGTCTTACAACGTTACTAGACTTCAAAATGAATCTGGAAACCTGACAAGTACATCATCCATCCCATATCCAAGGGTAATAAACTCTGATAAAAAGATCAATAGTCCTGCTTCGTCCTCATGGTTGCGTTGGGTACACTGATTATTACGAGCGATTGAGGCAGAATGGAGGGAATAAGATCTACAAATGTACCTATACAGATAATAATAATTTACAATCAAACAAATGTGAGTACATCTCAGCGTTATAACATCTAGAGTCTCCTCTGAAAATAATTAATAAATGAGTTGTTACAAGAATAATATGCTAGATATAAGCGCACGCAAGCGTATTGTATATAGAAAGCTATAGTTATATTTGACTATATAGTATATAACGAGCGGTAAAAGAATATATTACAGTCCACCTTCCAAACATATAATTTTAAATTAAGTACCTACAGTACAGTAAAGGAGGAAAAATTCCGTGAGATACTCTCTAGTTAAATCAAGCTATCAGTTGTTTTTTTACATGATCATACATATTTTATAAATTGTACTGTCAACTATTAATTAGAGATGAGATATTCTTGACAATACTATAATTAATATAAATAGGAATCAACAAAGCGGGAAATAATTACAATTAAATAAAGTGAAATGAAACTACTTCACAGCCTTTTAGACATGTTTAAAAGATAATAGTAGCTTGATTTATGTACTTTATACATAATACGTACATATTTAAAATATAACAATTGCTAAAATAAGTAAGTTTAGAATAAATTATTGGGATATATTATAATATTATGTGTATCTTCTAATTTTATATATCGTATGAAACAAATAAACATGATAACACCATAATAAATCTTACGAAAATTGAAACTGTTACTCGTAGGCAAATAATATGTAGAAAAAATCTAAAATAGTTAGTAATATTAATAGTACTTGTATGTTATCCCAACAGAAAAAAGCTGTTAAAATAGAAAAATAATCAAGAAGCTTGCATGATTTTAATATTTCAAAATCGAAGGATAAGCTGCACTTATTATACACTCTTCCAGAAAGCGGATAATAATGCAAGAAGATAAATCTTAGCGACTCCTATATTGCATAGCTGCAATTTTACTTTCAAAGTAATTATATATTATTTTGGTTTGCTGAAAAAATAGAAGCTATATAAATAGGATGATTACAAAAATAACACGCAAGAACTTACCGAGCAGTCCTAATATTAATAATTAATTAATAATATAATACGTCAATATATATTTATAATCGTCCGTTGCCTATATCCACCTATACTGTCTCTGTACAAAATGTTATTTCATGAATAAAGTGATCATAACATAAAGCAGCTATACAGTTCTTAAACTAACTCACGATTTAACAGCGAAAAAGAGAGAGAATTCAATTAAAATCTCCCCGCTTGCTTCCTCTACTTTTATATAAACTGTAGATATAAGTAATCTGTTTAATGGTAAGCGGTGGTTAGAAATGTAACATCAGAACGGAAATGAGAGTTATATGCCCCCCCCCCCCGGCCATTTAAGCAATCATAACCCTGTCGAGACGAGTTATGTATATATAGAATTGTAATAACCCTCACTCCAATTATAATCACAAGGTTGATAATGATAATTAATTAATTGTACACACATATGCATGCCTACTTGTGCTGTATAATTAAATAGTGAAAATTTGTCGCAAAAATTGTGTACAGATTTAATTAACAATGATTACGAACAAGGTTATACACGTTCTCTCTTTCTTATTATTATTGCTGGTCGGGGGGCGCATCAGCATTACGATCTCCCTCAGGTAGGGTAGCGATCGGCACCCGTTCGAGAGGATCCTTAGGGTGGGGTTGTCTCCTAGGAGGAGGTGGCGGGGTGGGCGTGAGCTGGGCAAGAAAGAAAGAGGTGAGTTAGATCCTCTTGGGCCTCCATACAGAAAGGACAGGAGGGGAATGAGACTTCCCGATGAGGAAAAGATAAGAGGTGAGAAGAGGTCACCGGGAAGTGACCAGTTCGGAGCCATGCGCCAAGGATATGGCATCGGAGCTAGATAGATGCGTCGAAAGATAGTGGCGAGCGTGGGGACAGACAGTCGGGTAGCAGACACGGTGGGTGGCGCAATGCAGGTCGGTGTCATAAGTGACAGAGTTTGGTTTGGTGTTGTTTGACCTAATGGAACCGCCTTCTCGTGGCGGGGTCATCCAGCGGATTCCTGGTTGGCGGAGTTTTGCAGCCCCCACCCTCCGGGTCTTCTTTTGGGACGCCCTCGAGTTCCACTTCGTATCCCGAAAGATTTTGATATTATACACTCGCACTTCCAGTCGCTTTTAAAGCTACTTCAATAAGTAGAAATCAACCTACACACATTTTCAGTCAAATTACTTTTATATTGACGATGAGTAGATATTTATAAACAGCTCAGCTGGTTTGGTTGCATATTGTATTTCAAAAGATGCAAAGTATTAAATTGACAGCTTAGATGTATAGTCGTATAGAATATCATCACAAAGGTGTCAACTGCTTTTTCTTGTAGATATATTATACAATCTAATATCGCAAATTAATTATCCGTAAAATTATTTATAAAATTCTCCTGTTGCTTGTTGATAATTATTTATGCATAGGTGACTGCACTGATGAAAACTATTTGTCGAAATGTTCTCTGGAAACAGAAAATTCAAACTATTTCTATAAACGAAAATGTTTCGAATCAGTGAATAATAACAAAATGTCCCTATTAGATTTACCAGAAAATCTTACTTTTACAATTTTGACAATATTTCAAGTAAATATACGTGGATCAGGTAGAATTTAAAAACGCGTTTTTTAATAAATATTATCCTATCAATCAAACGCTTAGTGACGGCCACAGACTTCTATACATAACTTCTATAGACGAATATATAGACAAATCTTATGGATCGTGGATAGATTCTCAGTGTGAATAATAGTTATAGGAATATCCGGTGTCTATGGCCGGTATCTACAATTATGCAGGTAAAGGAACCAATTAGAAGCAAGGATACAAAAAAGCAAGGAGCCAATGAGAAGTGAACTGACCTGTACTTGAGAGACGCATAAGTGTGACGTAGACATCTTGACAGTCACGATCCCTTGGAATGAGGAACTTTGCTGTGAGGAAGTTTTTGCACTGGACAAGAAGTGGGGATCCTGATGTGGTTAGGGGCAGGCGTTCCACCGAGGAGATCAACTTCGTCGATATCTGATTAATCGGAGGCAATTAGGTTAGTGCTAAATTTACAATTTCAAGAGTGAGTTTATAGGGTGCCTAGTGAAGTTATGTTCGTATATTAAAAAAAATAAAATAATCAATTATTTTATTGAATCGTTTTACATAAATTTTAATATTTTTCTTTTAGTGGCAGCCGATGCGCTCATCCATCGTTAATTTGCGAGGTCGATTTCTAGTCGACTGTAATTAATGTGGACTCCAAAACCAGTCTACTGATGGATTAATCTCTTAATTGCTTCGTGTAACCAATCATCGTGCAAAATAATTCTACACACTATGTCAATTAATGCTAAATAAAAATCATTTATATATTATATTATAATATATGTATATCATAATTACAGAATCAAGTATATAGTATATACCTATGCAGCGTGTTGGCGATTTTCCCGTAGACTTTAATGGAAAGCA
>JAYRBW010062172.1:0-10057 GCA_036023295.1 Invenusta paracnida
TGTCACGGATCATGGATATTTTTCTGGTTATGTCACGGACGAGATCTCGTCCATAAAGGCCATCGAAAAAAAACGTGCTGTCCACTGTCTGTCTATTGCTGCCTGTATTAATAGCAATATTATTATAATAACTACTATAAATTAACTTAATATTAAACATTTATAATTGCATTATTTTGCAATTATATTATTTTCTCTTATCATATTCTTTAGTTTTGAAAATGGCACCATAATCATTTTTTATATGCATCTGTGTATAATATATATCTAAAACCCTTATATTATCTCATGTATATTAGATATATTTTATACATAAGATTAAAGAGTTAAGGGGGTATAGGCCATAGAATTTTTTTTGTATTTGTATTAAATTAGCAATAAAAATACATTAAGTGATATTTTATACATAAAATTATTATTTATATGCAAAATTATACCTGGGCTATAACTCATATACTATTGACTAGCTACTTACTAGCAATAAAATATATTTAGAAAAACTTACCCTGACTTCCTGAAACATCATTGCCCTCCAACACAGATATAATGATTTAAAGATTGAAACAAACAGATACAAAATATTTCTTAATATTTATATTTAATGCTATACACAAATTATTAATATTTCAAAATAATTGTAATAATTAAAAAAAATATTTATATCAATATATAACATATTCTCCATATAGGTCTATGTATTGACCTATTGTCTATATTACTAAATATAAATAAAATAAAATTAGTAATTATAACTCCTCTATTCATGCATTATATGTCTAATATAAGTATTTTAGTATTGCCACTAGCAATTTTTACTGCCAGGCAGTTTTCTGGCAGTTTTTTATGACTTTAATAAAAAAAATGTTATGGTATAATTTATGTCTCTAAGGTTTATGTCTCCAAACCTCATTCCTTCAGGCAACCCCAGTCTCTTGATCATAATACTCTGCTGTTTATGAGTATTATTATTATTAATTATAAATAATAATACTTTATTTGAAGCATTAGCTCAAATACAAGTTTCATCTAACTATCTGGACCAAAGAGTGAAACAGCATATATATATGATTGTACAGATAATGAAAGCAGAAGTAACCAAATTTAAACATGTTTTATGAAGAGCCTAAAATAAAACAAAATGGTATTATACAGATAATTAGGTACAAATATGTGAAATGTAAGTAAGAGAGCCTGAGAATACTGGTTAGAGAGAAAAATCACATGACAGCAGGAAAAAGCATCTGCTGGATTCACAGATGTAGGTATATACAGGATAGTGTGGTGTCTGAGGTAGAACACAGTTGAGATAAGGTTTGCAGCCATGCAGTCAGTTAGACTGGCCTTTTGGAGGCATCCCACAACACCCAAGTTGTCTGTAAATATGAAATCCCTCGGGCTGGCCTTGGAGACTGCTTACGCCATAGCCCAAAATTCCACTTGTTTCTGATTGCAGCAAACCAGGAAGTTGTGCACTGTGCCTGAAGGGTCAATGTAGGCAATCTACAAGGGAGTGGCATCTGCAAACCAGCAGCAATCTGACTGTGAACAGGACTTGAAGGAGAACCATGAGTTGTAAAAAAGTTCTTGAAGGAGGTTCCAAATGTAATGGCTAGTTGAGTCCAGCATTGTTATAGCATAGCCAAATCAAAAGGTACAAGCCACATATATATAAGAATCACTTTCATGCACAAATATTACTTAGAGGAAACAGAAACATATTTTGAAAGTGAAAAATGTTTGACACAGGATCCCACATGGATCAAAGTATAAAATAAAGTATGAGAGAAAAATCATTAATAAGGCCACAAAAGTTAATGCACTGGCTGGGCAGGATTTAAGACTTCTTAACATTTTTCTGGAACCCAGCCTCTGATAACATATTTAAAACATTTGGAATATGAGTACATAAATTTTCATAGGAATTAACCATGAGAGTGTCAGTGATATGAGTTCACAAAAATAAGGTTTCCACTCTAAGGAGCAGAGCACAGTTAAGAGAGTGGCTTGGAGAATTGCTGGGGAGGGCCCAAGGCCTATAGGGAAATGGGTGAATGGGAAAAAAGTGTTGGGACACATAAAAATGGGTAATGTGTCTAGCAAGAGGATGTAAGAGTATAGAGTAAAAAGCATTGCATAAATCTAAACAAATAGCAAACAAAGAATTATCAAAATGGTGCTTTTGCAAAACAGAGGCAAAAGGAGGAAGGGAAATGGAGAGTTTGCAAAGTGATTTTGTCTAATGGCTAGTCAATGACAAGATGGGCACTACCATCTGCCTTGGGAACTGAGAAATGGTAAAAAAGATAGGGCCCTCTATGAGCAGCCAGTTCAATAATGTTAGCAGAAAGAAGAGAGTCAACAAGAAGTGCAGTATTATGGTCAAGAGAGCAGAGTTGCCAAAAGGAATGAGGTTTGGAGACATAAACCTTGGCTCCCTCAGAAAAAATGTGCTGGTAGCTCAAGTGCAAGTTATTGAGTAAGTGCAAAGAGCAGTTTAAGAACCGACATGGACATTTTTGGTGTGGAATGTAATGTGAGACACTTACATAATGTGCACTACGTCCTAAAGCCCATTTGTCAAAATATGCATCAGAATGGTAATAAGCATTAGCAGCACCCACCGGTCTTTTGGTTTCAGTAGCCGGACAAGCCATTGATGGATGCCACAGAAAGGGTGGTGGATGAACTGAGGGACCTGAGAGTGGGCCATCCTCAAAATCCCTGGGCACAGGCAGTTCTGGAAAAGGAGGTGCTGGTATGGGGATGTCCAGCTATGTGTGAACAACCCAAATAAGTGGGAAATGCTGGTCCCCCTGATGTTACACTAAAACCTTCCAATATTTATTATTTATGCAAAATGTACATTTTAAGGTGGCTAACCTCTTGAAAACTGTAGTTAATAATATATTATAATTTTTGAAATTTTGTTGGTGGAATTATTTGATATTTGGGGAGTGGCAACATGTATTTATAGGAAGCATTTCATTACTTTTATATATTATTTCTGTATGTATGTTTACAAATCATTGCTTAAAAGTGGATTTAATTTAATTTCCTTTTCAGTATTTTATCATTTGCCTCTTGATATATATATATAATATACTATGTTATACTCTGCAAAGTGCAGAACCCAATGCACAATAATTTTTTATTGAATCTGCCAAGATTTTTTACAGCAGCTACCATAGATATAAATGGTCTTATTTCTCTCTCCTAGAGAGAGAAACTATAGAATCCTATAGTAACTTTTGGTTGTGCCATTGTGCAAGGAAAGAAATGCTCTATATAAATCTAATAGTCTATAAAAGATAGATTTTTAGACTATTAAATATATATGACTTAATGCACCAATATAAAAAGTAAAAGTATAAAAATATGTGCCTGAATTAGAGCTATAATAGTGTAATTTATAGAAGCATAGTTTAGACAATAAAGAAGTTTTTCTAATAGCGAAAATAACTAGTTTTGCATACATTTAAGCCATATAAATATGACAGAGAAGATCATCTTCTCTCTCTTTCATTAGCATGACTTTCTAAGGCTTAAATGTAGCAGAAATTATTTATTTTATTTTTTTGAAATATTTTTTTTATTATTGAAGCTATATATGTATTCCTATAAATTACATATTATTGTAGCTCTAATTCAGATGCACATTTCTATAGTTTTACTTTTAATATCAATGCTTTAAGTCATGTACATTTTCCCATTTGAAAATCTATCTTTTATACTGTATTAGATCTATATCTAGAATTTTTGTCTCACACAGTTAAACTATGTGACAAACTATGCAGAAGTATAGATTGTCTATCTAAGTAGAGATAAACAAAATATAATCCATATCTATGGCAGCTACAACTAAAACATAGAATTGATTGCACTAATAGGTACTCTAAAAAATTTAATTTTAGATAATTTTTACTAAGGACACACATTTTTATATACCAAGTATCTGCTAGTGTATGCCCAATTAATCTGCCTTGGGCTGCATGGAATGCAGTGGTTGATAGTAAGTATAATGAAGACATAAATTGTAAAGACAAAAAAACTGAATTAAATAAAACTAAAGACAAAGTATTATGATTTTTTACAATAGTTATAATATATTTATTACAATATTTATAATAACTGCATACAATTTAACAACATCAATACTAATACTAATTTTTAAAATGTTTTCATTTAACTTTTTATATTTTGTAATCAATGAAAATTAATTGAATTATAAATAAGTTATTTCAATTCCTTTTTATTTTCTAGGGATATTAAATAATGTATACGTTTTTATAACATATCAATTTATTATTTGAGTTTCTATGATATATTAATGATAAATGGGTTTCTATTTATATCAGTAGTAAATAGGTTTCAATAATATATTAATGATAAATGGATTTTTATAATAAACCAATAGAAACTATGGCACACATTCCATTTAGTGCCTTCCTACTTTTAGTGATACAAAGAACTGCTTAAAAGGAAACAATTATGAAAGTCATATCTATGATATTGCCAATATATTACATATTATTGAACTAAAGTAATTCTTATATAACAAATCTATAACAAGAACTGAAGTATTCTTTTTTGAAATCTATATTTAATTATAGTTTTGTATATTTTACCTTATAAAAGAAGAAAATAAAAGATTGAACTTTTTACTAAATTTTTTATATTTACAATTTAGTTTTATTAACATGGCAAAGAATATCTACCAAATTATATTCTATTTCATATACAATCAGATAGTCTCCAGGTTTTAATTTCATATATAATAAAGAACAGAAATCATTAAAAACATATCATGCAGTTAAATACAGAATGTCTTATTATGTTGTTAACCTGTGGTTTATACACCATAAATATGCATAAATATATAATTGTCATAAAAAATAATTAATCTGATTGTCATTCACTTGAAAAAGTATTAAAGTCAACTTTCAAAGATTTATATTTTATATAAATTTTGATCTATAAAGCAAATATCTCTCAAATATTTATTAAATGACTATTTATTCAATTGTAACTAGTAGAAAAAGAAAGATTTCTCCAATTTCAAATCTTAATTTCTGTCATCACAGTTATTGCACTAAGATAAAAATACACATTCTCAATAATAGCACAATAACAACAATATGGTTTATACAAATATTGCCTAGTATTAATTTTTTAAGCAATAAATATTACTTGTTTTATTTAAAATTGTACAGAATTTATATAAACTATATTAATGCATGTATATTGCAGTTCAGTAATTCAAATTTGTATTACAATAAGTCAGGTTAATAATAGTGTTACTATTTATTTTGCACGGATGCTTTTTATTAAGAGCTGATAATTTAAATTAATATTCTAATTGCTTTGAACAGATATAAATGCAATTAATACTAACACTCAAGGTATATACATAATTATGTTTTTGTTAAAATTGTAGCAGTTTATGTGTAGTGCAATTTTAAATTATTCTAATATGTAGGTATATATACTTTTTCAGGAAATAAGTACATTTGTGTATACTTTCAATTTTCTTACATTTTTATGAAATATGTTGTCTTCGATTTTGATAGACATTACTTCAGAGAACAATACAAATATAATTTGGTAGTTAGGTTATATATGCTTATATATATATACATTTATGATTATGTAAAATCTAAAATCTATTGCTTGTTTTTCTGTTTTTAACTACTTTTTTTATGCAAACATATTATTAATTATTCACTTACTATTTATTATATTTATCCACTTCATTAGTATTTATAAAAACTCTATTAATTAACAAATCTTCTCCATATTATTTAGTTAGCTTGTAATCATGTTTCTTCCATAATTTATTTTGCTACTATAAGGTACAAAGTGCTTCTCTAATGGTAGAAGCCATGACTCGATATGACCTCCAATCAGCCAGTAAACTTACTCTGTCTTTGGTGGACAAGATTGTGAATATTCTAGCATCCCAGGATCTAATCTCACCAGGAACAAGATCTGTGGCCTGTGGGACTAATGATAATCTCGAAGAGGAAGCAGAAACAATGGCTTACCATGACTCAAAGTCCCAAATGGTCAATGTTTCTGAAATTGTCGGCCGAAATTCAGCAGCCTTGCCTTCTTCAGATGAAAGTAGTAGAATAAAAGTCATTTCAAGGACTTCTCAATCATGCTCTATAGAGGTATTATTTTTTACTATGCCGCAAATGATCAATTTTACTTTCTGAGTTATAACATTGTCTTTTTCACATTAAAACAAATAAGGTTGCTAAAATGTTTCTTTAACTAAAAATGCTCTAAAATAATTCCAGAATATTTTCTAAATGATTCCTAAAACTTTTCCCTTTCATTGTTAGTATACCTGTGTATATGTTTTACTTTTTATTGTTGTTGAAATCGGCGAGTTACATGTTACTATGGCATACCAACTTTAACACTGCCTCGGGATTGTCAAAGAGTTATGGCAGAGACAGAGGGGGTTGGGGCCTCCATAGATCCGACTGCGAGTTTGAATTGTGGCAGGGCAATACTAGAGCCAGTGTTCTAGCATCTCTGGCTCTAACTTGCATCTTTCACATATAGAGTTATTTCCTGGATTAACTACTGCACTGTATGTCGAAAGTTTGTGACACTGGCCATTTCGGAGTTATACCAATAGAGAATTTTTTACCTGAGTCAGAGATGATTCTATACCATTCTGAGAGAGAGTGAGAGAGCGCTTTATGTAGGATGTAAATAGGTGAGTCCGAGCTATTCTCGAATCTGATTAGTGGGAATGGAAGGAGATTATCTAGAAAGACTCCTACCGTATTACTTGTATTTTTAGTAATGCTCCTACGCATCTCAAACATATTTTTGTGTCAATGTGCACTAATTCTTCAAAAATAGTGACAATAGTCTTCTATGTCTAAAGCGATCTCTTTGTTTCAAATGTAGTCGTCTAATACAGCTTTAAACAAACTAATCTAAAAGTAAATTTTATTCAGTAGGAGTCCATGCTTTGTTTCTTAACGTGTAGTTACCTTTCATTATGTGTGTTTTGAAAACTAATGCTGCTTACCATTTTTAGCTATTAGTTACTGCTATTAATACATCCTTCTGGTCACGAATTCTTTCAGGATTCCTCTTACGGACAAACGTCGCAGTTTCTTGCTTTATCCCTTTGTCTTCTGCCAAGACCTGACCTTATTCGTGAACCAACCACTGACGAAGAACAAGACCTTTATGCTCGAGGCTTCGGTGGCAGGACACTTCATCTGCCAAGGAATTTGCCTGCGTCAAACTTGACAGCAGCTGTTTTACAAGAGTACCCATGCCTTAATAGCAGTGGCTTTAGTTATAAAATTGATTTTTCTGGTGAGTACCTTTAATTTTTAATAATTGTATCTCTTGGAATTGGAAGTTTTAAGTAAAATATTTTTTTGAGATAAATTACCTTACCTTGAAAGAAAACATGTATTTAAAAGTTCCTACTTAAATCTTAAAAACTTAACTAAACTTTTACTTATAAAAATGGCTTATGTCAAATGAAAAATCTGTATATATTTATTTTTTTCAGTAAATATATAAATTTCTTAAATATTGACAGCGTAATCCGAAGTTACGTCTTTCTATTATTATTCACATTGCAGTTTTTATTATGCTTATTTTATTCAAGGAGTTTTACAATTATTGTCCAATTAATTTATCTTATCTATTACCATTAGTTTGAAAGTTTGTTTTAAGTTTCTGTTTTGTGGTTATAATTTTGATACTTGTTGCCGTTTTTTAAGTAGCTGCCTATATACAACTACAATGTTTTATGCCAATTTACAATTCCAGGTGAGCTGCAAACCTTCCACCCAAAGGGTAACATTGGTTCTATTACCAGTATCCTTGATGGAAGGATTCTATATCTGAATCCGCTCTCGGCCCTCCCAAATGAAAAGTTATATTCCGACCTTACGAAGCATACTCAGCCTATCTCATCTCCCAGTCAGCTTCCATATTGTGGACCTTCTTCGTCATCTCATTACTCACTGGAAGCTCTAAGACCTGGACAACTCACTGATGTATGTTAATTATAACATATTAATAAAGTATAAATATATAACTAATTAGAAAAGGTACACCAATTAAACAACTATTTGTCATTTTCCTTGGGACATTACTGCTCACTAATATATTATACAGAACCCCTAGATAATAGGTATAAATTGAAGAAAGTAATGCACCTTTGGTATAATAATACTTTTAGATAATTATTATTTTAAGTAGGCATCTTGACACAGTGGTTGCACGTCAAGCTTCATGCCAGAAGGTCGATGGTTTGAGTCTTGCAAAGTGCTTCTGACAATGAACGACTAATAGTACCATCAAACGTGTATTGATTAATCTTTATATAGCTAATATGTATATACTGGGTGTCCACATATGCTTTAAAAAAAATTCGAGTACATTGGAGTACATTTTGAGTACACAAACAAAAACATTGAGTACATATTTATAAATATTTATTAAGTATAATCTAGCATATCTGTACTAATTTACCTGTATCGAACAGATACTGTACCATGTGTACATCCATGTAAACACCCTATACTATATAAATAATATATAAATACTATACTATAAATAATATAATATAATTATAATACTAATATGTACCTATAATAGGTACATATTAGTATTATAATTATATTATATTATTTGCATGCCAGGGTCGCCTATCTCCCTGTGACCATAATGGTCATGCTTAGCAGCATTTATGCAAAAATAAATATGAATAAACTCAAATAGAAATTTACTAGTCACCGGACTAGCGTTACGCTAAATCCGCTAGCATTAATTCGAGCACTGACAAAAAAATTGAGTACATTACAAAAAATTCGAGTACATTTGAGTACTTTCGAGTACATTTGAGTACATTAGCCGATTTCGAGTACATGTGGACACCCTGTAACATAATCAACTAACCTAACAGAGGCTGTTGTGGCAGATCCCGCTGCAACCAATCTGGTCCGCCACCCTGAAGAATCTGTTCCCGAAGCCAGACATAACCAATAAATGCGGCCAGTGTAAGTACCACTACCGCCAGTCCATGGAGACAGTCGTAGACAAGATTGTCAGTCGAGAGCAGATCCAGCGGCAGAGTTACCAGGGAGGCAAAGTCTCCGGTGAAGAGAGCCCGGGATATTCGGCAGGCAGTGAGAGGTACTACACCTAACCAGGCCAGAGCTACCAATGTATAGTGAAGCCAGTAGGTGAGCGCCTTTAGGACGCTACAGGCCACCCCATGGAGTACGACACTTAGTGGCAGGCGCTTGGGCATGTCGTTCGAGTAGATGGGTGTGAAGGTGAACTGGTGCTTGCATAGCTCACAGTACTCTCGCTTACTGTACTTCAGCCATTGGACCAGGCTGAAATTGGAGGAAACGCAAAAAAAGAAACAGCATATTATATTCCCCCATTTGTATATAACACAGCATGTTGAGAATCATCATACAAATAAAAACTTATAAAAATTGAAGGTCAAATATAAATGTTATAAATGTTGTCCCGAAAAGTACGAAATGTTTAAACCTAACCTTTCAATATCAAGTATTATATTCATAATGTAAATGCAACCACTTTTAATGTCTTAAAATGCTTGAAAATAATTAAGCTGGTTTATGTCATTTGTATTTCCTTTATAATTTGCATAATATGGTAATTAGACACTCTGTATCTATAACATATATATGTATATTGATAGATTGTTAACTAAATTATATATTCTATCAAACTATTGCAATATATCCATATCAACATACCTATAGTTAGGCATAAAGTTATAAACTAGTTAACATAAATATTTTTTAATAAGAGATAAATATTAATATAATAAGAGATGTATTAATGTAACAAGATTAAAAGACTGCTATACAAGTGTTACATAATAGTTATACATGTCTTCCTTCCTTTCCTTATTGCAGACCTGCCAACATTCAGATTTGCAAAATCGGGACATTTCTAAAAATAGCAGTCACATATAAAACTTTCAAAACACCCAAAATCATATACTAAATTGGTTATTATTACATATAATTAT
>JAYRBW010062173.1:0-10057 GCA_036023295.1 Invenusta paracnida
ATTGTGTACAGTTTGTTAAATAATTATATACAATGTTATCAAAAGTGTTTGTTTTAAAAAGTGCAGGGGACTTATTGAACACCCTGTAAATATCATTATAAAACAAAAAATAATTTCACTAAGTAAAACTTTCACAAAGCTGGCCAACAGGAAAGGATGCTACAATATATAATCAATCTCATTATAAATTTGTTCACTATATGTATTTTAAAGTTAACAAAAATGATTTTTAAATAATACTTACAATGTGAGTACTAATCGTAAGATAAGTATTTATTTCCCGCTTTTCCAGTTATATTTTTTAGTTGTCATTTTAACCAATAATCCCCAAATGTCAATAAGGATCAACTTGTAGGGTATGTCAATTAGAAGAATGGCTCGAAAATGAATTGGGAAAAGAAGGTAGTAGCCAAAATGTGCTAAAAAATTTAAATAAGTTAATGTGTCAAGTAAAAGACCACTATAGGCAGCATACAAATGAAGGTTGGCCAGAGAATATCTGATCTTATAGATCTATGATACATTCTCTGTTTGACAATCATTGTCAAAATAGAATAATTTGGTACAGGAACTATTCCAATGTGACATTACAACTAAACAAGTATGCAAACTCATTGAGTAACTTGCTTTCATTTATTTTAATGATAGTATAATCAGTAATTGTGTATATAATTGTATAGGTTAGATCATAACCCACAGAGTAATGCAACAATTGATTGTTACATCTTAGAGCATAAGTAGGGTGACATCTGGTATGGTGATAGATCAGCAATTGTGGTAATTAATAGATCTCTTGCAGATGTAAGATTAAAATCGTTCTACCAATAGTGATTTTAGCGGTTATTAATTGATTTATGAAGATCAAACTGCCACAGACAGATTGTGTGCTGAGTCAAAAAAGTGTCAAGATTGCAAAGAAAAAAGAACCAGATAGATAAGAGATGATGCAAACAATACTAGAGAGATCGACAGCACCAACATGGAAAGGATGGCAAATGGCCAGTAAAGTAGTACAGGGTGTCAAGCAGTTTCTAACAATTTTTGCATGTATTTTGCAGGACTCATGGGCAATTTAGCAGGATATTATTTAAAAAAAAAGATAGGTGAAAATAAAATATAATACAATGTAGACAAGACTATTTACATAAAAAAAGGGTAACATATATTAAACAGGTAATTTGAAAATAGGGTGGTCAAAATCTAACTGGAGAACACAGATTTGTCATAGATCTAAAAGGCCATACACTAAACCAGACTTGTCAAAGTTCACTTGAAAACTGGCCACCTACAGGTGCCTAATGACAACTCAGCATGCCAGGGGAGCCTATTTCCCTGCAGTCATGGTGAACTGACTTTTTTATGGATACATTGCAGTTTTGCATGACTTTTCATGGTATGACAGGTTGCTCGACACCCTGTAGTAGATCCCTGAAGGTTCTAAAATAGAACACAAATGAAATACTATAATGGATATATTAACTTAAGATGTTTCTAAGCATCAGGAACATTAACATAGTACTTATGCTACATCCAAAAATAAAAGCTCCTACTACAAGACACTTTTATTAAGATCATTAACTACAATGTAGTAAGAAACAGAATTGTTAGCAATTAGAGAAGAGTATTGAACAACCAGCTGTAGAGAAATGTACAGTGGATATTTCCACATTAGATGGAGACATGATCTGAATAACAAATATGTATAAGCTGCTTGCATTCTGATCAACAGGTAAAAGACTGGATGAGGACAGAAATAACATTAAATAGAAACTCACCAGAAATAAAATCAGCAGATCATAGCGCCCATGACATCTATGGGATGACACAATGGGCCCCAATGATAGAGAATGTACAAAAGCAAAACATGTAAACATCTAAGTAGAAATCCTAAATGATGACAGTATAACAAGAAAACATCTATCCACAATTAACGAATCTGTGCTGATGTTACAATTGCATCCAAAGAACTGAAATATAATGTATTTGGAAAGTGATAAAGAATCTTAAAATGGTTGTGCTAACCTCAGACGTGTTGCCTTATGCCCAAACCAATTCGTGTGGAATTGAAAGAAAGCAGACTAAGCGAACTTAACCAGTGAGATTAATGAAGAATTAAAAAGAAGTAATAAGGGATTGACCACAAAAATAATGCACAGAACAATTCAACAAGAAATCATCAGAACAGCCAAAAACATACTGGGTTTAAGAAAAATCCCCAAGAAAATAGCAGACCACAAGACACCATGAGAGGTGATCCAGTATCAACCATAAAACCCTAGAGAAAAATGTGAAAATTTAGGACATCTTTAAAACCCAAAATGCTGACATATGGCATAGTAAAATTAAATGGGTCAATAACTATAATAAAAGATTTGGAAATTACTCAATGACAAGAAAAATTATTACGTGTATGTGGATAGATCAATCGTGCAAAATACATGTAACAAAAAACAGAAAGCAAATGCCTTCTAATTTTTTTAACCATATCATCAAGGTTAAAATAAATTTAAAAAATACTGATTAGTTAAGAATGAAGTCAACAGAAAACTACAGGCAAGCACAGTTCAGACAGAAGAAACATAGAACATCAAAATTAGATAGGTTAAAATAGCCATAAATCAGACAAATAAAAAAAGCAGCCAAGACCAACCAAATTCCTCTTAAACTGCTGAGTGAGATTAGCAATGAGTGTGAAAAATGTAAGAATGCAAGAAAATTTATCTGCCTTGCAAGTGTTATCACTCTATTACTGTTTGGACTCTTGTATGAATACAATGACAACAGGGTCATTACTAATGTAAGCTTGCCATTTATTAAATTTGATAAACATTACTATGTTATTTTAACTTAAAACTAACTTTTATGCAAGAAAATGTCACACAGTATAATTAAATAAAGCTGCTAAAAGTGTACAAATATTTTATATAACTACTATAACCATCAAGATTCTCAGATATCATAATATCATTAACAGAGTTTGATTGATGATATACTGTATAGAAGTCACTACTGACTTCTGTGACTTTTGGGGTATGGGCATGTAAATTTGATAGTATGTAATTAAACATTACATATACTTTTATGCTGAAGCAGCAAACAAAAGAGCTATATTTAATATCTACAAAGAATATGAATAAATATTGAATTTTGTTTGGGAATTAGCATTTACACAATATTAATATTAACATGCTTCTAATAAGCTGTATTAAATGCCTAAATACAAAAAGTTCTCATGTAAGGCCAATAAAATATGAACATCCATTACTCCTTACATATATGTGTGGTCAGCATATATGATTAGAAATATTAATTATATAATGATTTTATGGAGTAAACCACTTATAAATATATTTACTATCTTAATTGTTAGTCATAAAATTATTGTTTCTCTAATAAAATCACATTCAAAACTGAATAAAATATGATGTGTACTATGAAAACCTATTTTACAATTTTAAGAATAATAGATGAATTAGTTAAAATTGTTTTGAAACCTATTTTATAATTTTGAATTTGTATGCAGCTAATATAAATATTTTTTATAGAAATATAGCAAAACAAAAAATATAAAAATGGATAGATTAAGACTATGACATACTTGGTAATAGCTATCAACTTTCTGTTTAAATATCTAAAAACGAAAGTAAATTGTTAGCTTTTGAATGACAATGTGCCCAAACTATATCCATGGCAAAAAATCAAATTCATTCCAAGTATATTAAAGTACACTTCCTCCAAAATAAAGTCTAAATTTAAGAATTTCAAATGGTATTTATTAACAACAATACTCAAAACACAACAATAAGATGAACATATAGAAATCAATACTAGGACACTTCTATTGGTATGTATGTATACGAATATGTTTAAATTATTGGTGTACTTTTTTTAAACCCACCATATACCTTACCTAGTATATTAGGAAGGTTACAGATAAAATCTGATGCTGATGCCAAGTAGGTATGCAGAATAAAACCTGATGCCATGCAAATATATATAAATATTAATGACTTCAATTTTATTATATTTACAGAAATATAGTCCCAATTCTACAATATGGGGCTTCTAATCATTATTAAACTCCAATACCAATATGTTCAATAAAAAATAACTCTAATGCAGCTATATTTGATATTTAAAAAAAACTTGATTCAACAAAATACTTTCTAATGTAACTCTGATTCCCCTATATTCAATCTAGCATCGCCAATTCCACTATAATAAAATGTGCAATAAAAAATGAATACTAATATATATTTAATTAAAAAGGATTTACAAATAATTCAAAAATATTCTTACAAATATTTATCAATATACAAAAGCCACTTTTAAATTAGAATATAGAAGAGTTTGTAATTATTAACAACTATATATATAGTTGTTAATAAATTCTATTCTAAACTCATAAACATAATGTAACAAATAAAATGGAATGCACAAAATTAGTATAATTTGGTAATTAAAAAATATTGAAATAGTTCTATTTGCATTTTTCTTTATTTTTTTGTATATTTTAACAGATTTTATTTTTATATATGTAAGTATATCTTAAAAAAACAAAGAAAATGTACTATATTAAGTGAGAAGGGGAAACTTACATAGTATATAATTAAACTTTTTATTAGTAAATGTTACTCAAGAATTAGGGACCATAACCTCCTCTTTACTCATATGCCACTGTATATCTCACTATAGTCATATAGGAACAATAAAAGCAAATATAAAAAAATAAAAATATTGTTTAAATAAAAATTCAAGTGTACACTTCTAGACCCTTTTTGGTAAACTGGGATGGACAATCCAAGAAAATTACCATCTGTCACCAAAAACAACTCACTAAAAAAATTGTTTGAGAAACAGAGAGCCTGACACTTCCACAACTGTATGCTCAGCTGGAGCTCAAGAAAGGTCAGTTTGCCTGGTGGGGTCCCCAGATGCTGATTTTCTCTCCACAATTCATAATATTTGTATATATATATATATTATGAAATTACTGTCAAAATATCACATACAGGTTCCTACCAGCTTTTGAAAAAAATATCCAGGAGAAATCCAGAAAACAGAAATAATATCCAGATTTATTTTTATTAATTACAATGGCCTCCACCTCCCCTTAAGGGCCAACATCAATTTTTATAAACATAATTTTCTAATAGCATGTATTTTACAGTAATATAATAAATAGTTTCAAGGTATACCATTTTTTATTTTAAAATTTAAAATAATATAAAATAATTGTTGTATTAATTGTTGTTGACCCCATAGCCATCTGTAGCACATCTGTAACCATATTGGATGTGCTTAGCCCTACCTAATGGCAGCTCAGCAGGCCAGGGGTGCTAAAATCTTACAACCGTAGCCCTATCTATGGCAGTACACTTTAATTAAAATTATCAAGATTAAGGGTTTTTTTAAATTATATTACAAACAATTTTTGTTAAAATGATGAAAATAATAAGATTTAATAAAAATACTTATTATATTTTTAATAAATAAATAATTGTTTTATTACAATATTTGAAAAAATCATTTTGAAAGTATAAAACTTTTTTTTAAAGCAATTAAAAATATCCAGGAGATATCCAGGATTTGTAGGAACCCTGACATAGTCAAAATGTACCCAAGTCAAAACATATATGCATAAAATCTTACCAAAGTCAATATGTAACTGTAAATTTAAAATTGACAGTGAGAATAATAATAGAAACAATTAATTGTTATATATTGATGGACATTCCTTACAGACCAGCTAAATGTATTATATTATGGAACTGTTAAAAGTCACACTTTATATAGCATTCATAGTATTATAAAAAGGATTGAAGACTTACATACTTTATCATAAATATTATTATAATAGAGAACTTGGTAAAATGGAATGTATTAGGAGTAATATTGAAATATTTACCTTTTTTTTAAAGCACATCTGGATTATAAAACATCCAAACATTATCATGAATGAATTATATATTTAGATGATTAATCATTTAGAAAGTATTAATGATCAAATGACTTTGTTTAAGTTAATGTTAAATAATGGCAGAAAGTTAACTAGTCATTTTAAACATCGATAATGATTTATTTATAACATTCTAGTAAGTTTAAAATTCTATGTTACACTCATGGTTATGTTTAAACTTTGGATTGGGTATATTTTGACTTGGGTACATTTTGACTCAGTTATGTTTAGACATGGTTATGTCTTGACCTGATCCCATTTTATGTATTTTAATTATGTGCCCCACTTTTACCATCTGATCATGAGTCCTGGACTTGTTGGTAAATTTTATAAATATAAATATACAATTTAAAATTCTAGTACATCTAAAATTAAAATATATTTAAGTATATATACTCGAATTTGAAGGATATATAGATATCCTGCACAAATATAAAATGATAACAAAAGGGGAATAGAATTTCTAAAAGTATTTAATTCTGATGAACTTGTGACTGAAAATAAGCAAATTATAGTAGATGTGTCATGTGACATCAAATGAATAAAAGCATGTATACTTATCTACATTATTAAGATTCAGGTATAATTATGCATTGAACCTCTTTTTTTCTAAATATTATAAACTATATAGTGACTTCATTAATAGGAATACTTGATTTCAGCTTGTTATTGAATTAGAATAATGATCATGATGTTACTTTTAGTTTGTTATTCTTTGGCTTAGTTCTACTTTATATTTTGCTGCCTTTGTTGGCAGAATTTAGCATTCATATAATTAGAAATATCATCTAGTGCTTATTTGCAGTATTTTAGCAGTAGTGTTTGTGTTCTAAGCCCAAGGGCAAGAGTATATTCTAACTATTATTTAGTCTTGTTAGGTAGACTTTCTCTTACATTAGCCTTAGTCTATCTTTCTTTGATAGTTCACTATGCACTAGTAGTGGAGTTTGAATAGTTCTTCATCCTGTTTCACTGATACTATAGTTTGGTAGAAATATTTTGTCCCTAATGATCAAATGTCTTATATTTCTAGAAGTTTTGATGTTGTTGGGTTGTTTCCACTTCCCATCCAGAATTGTCTGAACTGAAGATTTCTAATTTGAACTTAGCTGTAAAGATCTCCTTTTACAATTTAAGTGTCTGTTTTTAGTCTAAAGTTAGACTGACTAGTATTAGTGAGTGACTATATCATATTTCATGACTGTCTATATATAATTTTAATACATAAAATAATTACCTTTCATGTTTTATAATAATTCATACAATATATAATATAGTAAGTTTTATGATTACATTAATACTATATTTATTGGTGTTTAATTATATAGAGTTTGGCTTTTGAGTATACATTTTAACAGAGTAAAGACATTTAAGAGTCAGTAATATATAAACCATGCACACTTTAATTTAAAATATAAGTATTTGGCTGGCACCTTTATTATAATAGTGATTATGAATCATCAAACAAGTTTATAGTTCAAAGATTTTAAAATGTATCATAAAATACAATAAAATGCTTTACACATCAAAAATAAGTGTCACTTTAATACGTATGTTCAATATGATAACGTACCCGATGATAAATAAATATTACGAAGATAACATAATCAAACACAGAAAAAATCAGCGAAAATCAAGATTAATACCGCCATTTTAATATGAGCTGACAAACTATTTGTTTAAATTGTTCTCTAATTGTTGTCTAAGAGAACAATTGTCGACTTGCTAGATTACACACTGATAATTTAAACCAAGAGAGCGTATTATATCACTTACTAGAAGCCATGAGTACAAATTAGAAAACATCGGAAGGCGAAAACAACGAAATACAAATCTATAAGTTAAAACTATCAGTATTGGTTTACAAATATATAAGTAATTTTGCCATCATTTTTTCACGAAGTAACTTTTATTTAACTAATTAAATTGTAATTTATTAATATCAAGTTAATAATACTTTTGTTGAATGTACAAACTAATTTATTTTGTATATTTATATGTGAAATTAATAGAAATTGAATGTAATATATTATAAACATACTACATAGCTATATACCACCGACAACATATTCACTATAACAATTCATTTTCATAATTTTGATAACAATAATATTTTAACTTCTATGTACTACATAAGTATTTATATATTTAATTAAAAAATTCGTGATTATTGTAACCTAGGTATAACATATTTTTGGTTTAGATTCGTGTTTAAATTTTAGATATATTTTGGTATAACTAAAGTATATATGAAATAGATTACGTATATAATGTGTAGATACTAGATACATAAATATCAATATGTATAATTACAACTGTTATTTATAAGATCGTGTATAATTTAAAAATGTTTTAAAATCTTTTTTCCACATAACCTTAATTTTCATATTAAAAAGAAAACATGATAAATTAACATTAACAAAACTATATTTTAATCAAAACTATTAATATATGCTACAATATTATTATCCATTATTTTTTTAATTTAATATTTATGTTGATGTAACAATAAGAGCCATATATTATCTAAACAATATTATGTTTATTTATCATATGCAATTATTATGTTAATGATCCATACATATACATTTCCTGTAACCTCTTTTGTTTATTGCAGTAGAATATATTTACTCCCTTATTATGAATCAATACAGTCATGTTTATGAATGAACACAACTGATCAATCACGCTATTCAAGGATGCCTGCAGCTACATGCCCATTCCCAAACTGTGTCTACATAACAGAAAGCCAAGACAATGCTGTTGCTGCCGTCTAAATCTCTGTCCACGCAATGACACACTCCGCAGTTGCGCCAGCCATGGCAGACAATGTCCATGGTCCAGACTGGCGGGACAAGCGAGGACTGGCAATACTTCACTAGGCGTTGAACTGACTACAAGACAGCGTAACTTGCCTTTATCTTCTCGGCCTAAATCATTTAAAATCCAAGCCATAGCCGACACCGGGTGCCAGAGTTGCCTTGTAGACCTCACCATCTTCCTCGAGCTTGCGATTAATGACAGGGACCTACGGTCATTCCTGTCAATCTTAACATGAGAGCTGTCAATAGCGAGAAAACCCAGATCGTCGGTGCCTATCTGGCCGCAATGCTAATGGCGGCCTCATCGAAACAAAGAAGATCGGCTATGTTTCACCTGATACACGAAACGTGTTCCTCAGCAAAGAGGCCTGCATCGATCTTGACATCATATATCTCGCTCCTTTCCAACCATCGGTGAATCCGGCGTGACTGCCATGGCTGCAGCCACTGACACATCATGCCACTGCCCGGAACGATCACTACCACCTCCGTTTCCCACTTCTCTTCCATTCCTAGCTACTGATGATAACCGTGACAATCAATCTGATGCAATGGTTACTTGATTTTTACAAGAGCAATCTTTCAACGTCTGCGAGCATTAGCCCTTATGCCACATATGGAAGGCCCACCTCTCGCCTTGCTGGTCTACCCCAGTGCCACGCCAAAAGCTGTTCACACACCCGTGACCGTGCCCCTACACTGGCAGACCCAAGTCAAAGCAGACATTGATAGTGACGTCCGATTGGGCGTTCTGGAACCTGTACCAACTGGAGAACCCGTGACATGGTGCAGCCGGATGGTTGTTTGCGCTAAGAAGGATGGGACACCACGGCGGACTGTTGACTTCCAACCACTAAATGCCCACTGCTCACATGAAACACATCACACCCCAGTCAACTTTCCATCAAGCTACCGCTGTGCCGCTTAACACTAAAAAGACAGTAACTGATGCATGGAACGGTTACAATAGCATCCCTATCAGAAAAAGTGATCGCCATCTGACAACGTTTATCACTCCATGGGGCCACTATCGCTATTGCATCACTTCTCAGGGATACATTTGCCTCAGGCGATGGGTACTCCCGACGATTTGATGAGATCGCGTCTGACTTTGCAAATAAATCTCAGTGCATCGATGACACCATCCTGTAGAATGACACAATTGAGGAAAGCTTTTTTCAAGCATGCCGATGACTTGACCTTTGACCTTTGACCTAATAGTATTACACAGAATCCAAAATAATTTACTTCGCTAAAGACACTGCCGAATTTGCCG